>VDFB02281492.1:14848382-14865326 GCA_007258455.2 Sequoia sempervirens | reverse complement strand
CTCTTAGGGATTCAGACTTTCCGAAATATTTGGGACTTACGCTCTGGAGTCTTTTCAGATATTTGAAGTAAGCCCACCATTAACATTTTAGTCTTGATCAATTGCTTCTTCTTTCCTCTTCTACATCTGAACCTTCTTCCTATCATTCATCCTCACTTTCCTCCCTCAGGTTTAACCCTCTTCTCAACCGCTCTTGTAACGCATCAATATGTCTTTGGAGGGCTGTCAGTGCATCTCTTCCACCAGCATATCTGCCACCTCGACCACCTCTGGCACCACCATGCCTACTAGGCATCACTCTTGGAGGCATTTTTCTTGACCTCGACCCAAAACCACGGTCCTGGTGCGAACTGCCTCACGATCGGCGATCTGTCCACACGCTCAAGAAAAACCTCGCTCTGATACCACTTGATGAGGGCGCAACCCGAGACATAAAATAACTCACAAACAAGAGAATAATTTTATTATTCAGAAAATGGAGCTTCTTATATGCAGAAGACCCCAAATCCCCAAGTTCTACAACACATGCAAGCTACAGAAAGCTACAGAATAACCCTTTCGCAATATGCGAGCTTGTCCCCAAAAAGTTACCCAAAAATTAGAAAACCTTCCCATAAATAGAGTTCCTCATTAGTTTAGAGCCAAAACAACATTCAAATTGAGTTTAGGCAGTTTGGCGCCGAAAATTTACAACATGAAGTTCAAATTTCAAAAGAGCATTTGCAATGGTATCTTCTAGAAAGTGCGCCAACTTCCCGGGGCCATAACTTTTGATCTGGGGCTCCAATTCATGAATCATTTGAACCGATGGAAAGGTCTCAAAGTCAAGAATGCACTCAAAATTTTCTACACCAATTTCACCAAGTTTCGGGGCTGATCTGGGAGCTCTAAGTGCCTCAAATCCCACTCAGAATATTTTCAGGTGTAAATCTAGGAAATAAAAACTGCAATATCTTTCAACCCAAGAACATAAAATAAAAACCGTAAATTGGGAATTTTATTATGATGAAAAGGGTATCTAAAAATGTAAAAACATCTAAAAACTAAGAAACTTAAAATTTAACTATTTTGGGTGATGCAAGATTGCCCTTACACCACTGGATGCTCCTGCATCACAACATTTAGCCCAATGGGCCAACCATCTCTCGATACCTCAAGTAAGAATGGATTCTTGCCTTCTAATTTTATTTCTTTTGCATTCTTTATATAGATCTGTACAAATCTTGACTCAATCTTTGTCTTTTGACAAAAGTATCCACATCTTCTATTAAATTACCACTACTAGTATTTCTTGTTGTTCCACTAGTTCCATCAAAAGTTCTAGATGCAACAAATGCACTCTGAGGCACAATAGATGCAGGTGGTCTCTCTTCATGAATTTCATTAACTGGAACTTCATGATCCTTGGCCACATCAAGTGTGGCATGAGTAGGTAGATCAATACCAGTCTCCACAGATTTCACATCAATAAATGCATCCTTTAATAATGTTGAAAAAGCATCTACAGACCTTATGTTCCTTTTCCTTGATGTTTTTCAATAATCTATCTTAGACTTAGTTCTAAGAGATCATCACAACGTTGCACATCACCATGTGCTATATTAGGCTACACATCACCATGTGCTATATCAGGTTGCACATCACCACGTGCTATATCAGGATACACATCACCATATGCTATATTAGGTTGCACATCACCATGTGCTATACTAGGCTGCACATCATCACAACTATTGTTTTCACCAACTATAGTTTTTGAATAACAAAAGCATCGGTTTTTATGAGATGACAAGACTATATCTTTTCTTTCCTTTTTTTTTTCTCCACATTTTCTTTGCACTATTTTTTTTGCCTATGAAATAAAAAAATATCATATTATGTCTTATATACATAAAGCTCTTGCCTATAAAATTTCATTAAACACTATTAAACAAATAATATACTACTTAGTGGATTTACAACTTGCCTTGTCAAACCAAGACTCAATAAATATTCATTATTCTTGGCCACTTTTTCACTACGCATGCACTCATATTTTTTCACTAGAATTTCAGCATTATGATCACTATCATCTAATTTGTGCCTTACATTCCTTGTCTTCATTTCCTAAAATCCAAATAAACAATAATGTGTAAATAAACAACTTGAAGATCATTAAAACTTTATTGAGTTCATAAGTTGATAATTGCTGACTTTCCAATCCACTAATAACTACAAACAAAAACTTAAAATAGAATTCAGTTGACAGATTAAAAATAATTTGCAGTAAAAAACCAAGATGTTTACAATTATAGGTATTAGATAAATTTTCCTTAGTGATATATTCACAAGAGAAGAACTCATAAAAACATAACACAAGCAGGATGAAGGAAAAACATAGTCTAGTTCATCATGAGGTGTGTTAGAACCTTAAATTTTTTCCTAGTTCCATCTTCACAATTAACCTTGAGCTCCATGACCTGAGCCTTGACCCTTATATTCCTTTTTTATTTTTGACTGAGCCTCCCCACTGTAAACAAACATATAAATTTTTTAGGTCTAAATGACATTGTAAGACCTATACAAAGCCAAATATTCATCATATATAATTAAGCAAAAATATGTCTAGTTAAAAACATTCCAAATCCCTTAACAGTCTGTTACTGCAATCCCTCAGTAGTAATCTAAACCCTTGGTGGGCTAGCAATGTGTAATAGACAATATGAAGATATTTACCACCATACCACGAAAGTATTATGATGAGTACGTGGTTGGGTGGTATGAGAGAATTTAAATACAACATAAATTGCCATACCATGAGAAGGAAAAATGAGGGTGTGGTATAGCGGGGTAACCCTCCATCTCGCAAGGAAGATCATAAAGGCATGTGGTAAGGAAGTATGAACTGCTATACCGCAGAAGGATGTGATGAAGCATGCGGTATGACAGCAAGCCATATGTGACTGTTAATGTAAACTGTAGTACTATAGGTTAAACAAGTCAATCTTGTGGTATAGAGGTAAGGATCCTGCTACCCCATGGTGAAATGCAAAGAAGCATGTGGTATAATGGTTTATACCCCTCTATCTTGTGGCAGTTATAGAAAGTGGTGGTGATAAAGTGGTATCAAATGCATGAATCACATCAACTGTCTGATCTTGTAAAATCAATAGTGCATGTTCAAACTCAAACTACAAGAAAAATATTAGGTGTAAGGTTGATATTAATGTTGACATTATTGAGCTCAGAACAAATTAAACCAAGAATTCGACATTCTCTTTCCACTCATTTATAAAAAACTATTGTGCGAGGAGCTAGGAGTTTGAGGAGGTTAAGCTCTACAACCATCGTAACCTGGGTAAGTGCACATAACTCATTGTGAATTAAGTTTTACAAGTACAAGATTGTTTGGAATTCTGTATTTCATTATAGTGTAGGAGAAGTAAGATAGTTAAATTGTGAATTAAGTTTTATGAGTATAAGATTGTTTAGAATTCTGCATTTCAAAAGTATAGAAGTAAGATAGTTAAACATCATACCTCCTGAGAAGAAAGAACTTGAAACTAAAAAGGAAATCATGCTGCCCAAGAAGAAATAACCTGAAACTAAAAAGGAAGAATCTAAGGTTAAAAAGAGGTCCTTACAATAGTCTATCTTGGATAACTCGTTGAATCAAATGATAGAGGATTTAAGAATTTTTTTAAAGATGTGGCTTATGGTTGTAGAGATGCCTTTATCCCTATCTCTAGGTAGGAACTATTCTGGTACTTTTATGAAAAAAGGGAGGACAATATTCTGATGTCAAATCCATGGGAATTAGGTTTGGCCAAGTTAATTGTCCCAAATGTTTTTATAGATGTAGAGTTCATCAGAGTATTGGCTCAGAGTTAGCATTCTGCTACTAGGTCTGTGAGATTTCCAGATGGTTCACCATTAGTTGTGTTGACTAAAGTGACCACCATTGAATTTTTTCACCTAAACAAACAAGCCCTAACTAAAATTGATTTGTAGAGAAGTGAAGAAGAATATACTAGATTGAGGAGAACCTATAGAAGTGATTAACTCCACATTTACATGAAAAGGGGTGTGAACAATAGGGTGATTCCTATATTCCCTTTTGGTACTGAACCATTTGTTGTCACAGATTTCCAACTCTATTTCAAGAAAACCTACTTTTCTCTCTATCAAGTACTTGGGATAGATGCACAAGAGTGAAGGTCAGTTAATTTAATGATGATGGCTATGAGGATCCAAAACCCTGAGACAAACATTGAATATGATTTTGCCTCATATCTTGAGAAAGCATTGCAAGAAGGATTTCTGCAAGTAAGGGAAAATACAACCCCCATAACATTCAAGCAATATTATTTGTTGTTCCACTTGATATTATACCAGAATAAAAATAGATGGACCAAAAGGATGTGTTTGGATAAGATTGACCAGTAGGGGAATTTTCTTCTAGTGCAATGATGGTGTTATATATGGGACAACAAATGTAAGAATTCAAATTATGTGATATTCCATGATGACTTTGTGTATAGAATTATGAGAGTTCTTGGCCATCAACCACCAAGAATACACATACTTGTGCTATAAATTTTAATACCTTTGGCTTTGAAACCTGGGCAAGGCCATACTCATAACTTTGGTGATTGGTTTTTTCTAAGAGATATCACAATAATTAGGATTTATGGATGCCCACAGGCCCCACATATACTACCAAAGTTTGTCCCCCTTTGATTATCCTTTTTAGAGTTCATGTGGTAGATTCTATGGATGGAAAAGGATGTCATGCATAAATAAAGGAAGGGTACATTTCTACCCAATTTGACAACATGTGGGGAACAATCAGTGGGATTTGATGCACTTGAAGAGTTGTAGAATTATCTAAAAACAAGGTACTCTTTAGAGTCTAGAAAGGAAAGAGCTTTTGACCTTGAGGGTCACATGAATTTTATAAGACACGCCATCCTTACCAAGGCTATGGTTACTCACTAGATTGATTATGAAGAAGATGTAATCAGAAATTGTTTCACTCTTCAATAGGTATATTAGAGGAGGAGAAAATGGGAAACTATGAAAAGGTCTAAGGAAGAAAGAAAGATGAAGCACAGTGATTTCTTGTGGTATTTCATAGAGGAAGCCAATCCACTCAAGAGGATTGAAATGATAATTGATAGGTTTCATGAATTATATAAGACTACAACGAACTTGGGGATGGTGAGACTTGCCAAATTGTCTCCCAAAAGGTTGAGTGGTGTTGTAATTATAGAACCAACTCCAGATACTGTTTCAATATGTCATGCTTCTCCAGGATCACCTCCTGAACAACCACCTTCTAAAAAGAAAAAGACACAAGAGATATAACCACTTGTTTCTGATGAAATAAGTGAGGAGGTTGGAGATACATAAGAAGTAGTTAATGTGTTAAGAAATTTGAAGGATGATGTTAAAATGGACCAACCTATGCCTGAAACTGAAGACCACAAGATTGAAGCTAGAGTTGATATTTAGGTACAAGGAGAAAGATAAATGCATGAGGATGAGAGGGTAATTGTAGCTCTCAAGTTCTTTGATGATGATGAATTTATGAAAAACACCTGAATTTAAATACTTTTGGATTAAGATGAAAATGAGAGAGCTTGAAGTGAGGGTTGAAATAAATAAGATGGGAGTCGAGGAATCCCAACATGACTAGATAGTAGCCCAAATTTTTAATGAGTTATTGATAATACTGATGTCAACCCACAAGAGTCTAAAGAGATTATTTTTGAAAGTAATATACTTATTGTCCTTGGTATGGAATTAAAGAAAATGTTTTTACTTGATCAAGTGAGAACACAGGAAGACCCAATGCCGATTGTTGAGTTTGACTTAGATGAAGGGGTAAGTGGCACATGGTATAACCCTAAGATTGAAACCTTGGTATTCTGGGCCAAACAAAAGAGTACACAAAAACCAAGGTTACTAGATGTAGTGCAAGAAATGAAAGGGGAAACTATGGTGAAAAAATTAAAGGATACATCTCCTCTAGAAGCTGCAACCATGACAATGCATTCAACTATGTTCACCCGAGCTGTAATTAAGGAGATGGAAGCTAGATTGGGAGAGTACAAAAAGGAACAAAAGTTTTTAAATGATGAAGTAAATAAAATTTTCATGGAAAATGTGAAGTTGAAGGAACAATTGAAAGGAGTAGGCCCCTCACATAACAAGGAAATAATGTTATACCAGCATCCTCCTGCTCCACCAGTTGATATAGAAAGTTCTTCTACTGAACAAGTGATCATTATTAGATAGGAGATTGAAAAGCTAAAGAAAGCCAACAATGAGGGTAAGGAAGGAGTGAATAAGAAAATCTACAATGTTTTAGAGAAGTTCCTCGAGCATAGGATCAAGCAAATTATGGATAAGTTGGAAAGTGTGTATGATTGCTACAACTCAGTGACACATGCAATTGATCAGATGAAAACACATGTGCCCATACTAGATCCCCTTTTTAAGAACTAGCATCCCATACACCACACATTGGTAACCTTGTGCCGAATCTTACAAAGGAGTACTAAGGCTCCTGCATCATTAAAACCTATATATCAGATTGTCAAAATAGCTATAGATGAATTCCAATATATACAAGGAGAGGACCAAAAGATTAAAAAAAGAATAGATTCATTTCATACTCTAAAGCAATGGTTTGTGCCAAAAATATTCAAAGATGATGACCACTTGAAGGACCTCAATACATGGAAGAGTGAATTTGGCCAAATTGTTCCACAGTGCATCACTCGCATACAAAAGGATGGTGAGTTGAGTCTTGATAGGTTCAACTTAATCATGGATAGAGTAATAGCATTGGATGCTGGATATTCTAAGTTTATCATGGATGGTAGGGTGTTACTAGATAGCTGATGGAAGATTCACCTTGCAAATATATTGAAAATTCAAGAATACAATGGCCACATGATTATACAGTGTACACATGGGAGCAAAAATATTTGGATACTCCTGAACAGTAGGCCTTGGGGTTGTCATAGTGGAAGAACCTCACATTTAGATACACTAATATGGAGAAAGGACCTTGAATAGATCTTCAGTGATCATGGGTGCCTTACGGAGATTAATAGACTATGGTTTCATGAGTGCTACAGACTTCATTAGTTATCTACTTTCTTTGTTTTATGTTTTAAGAAAAACTAATGCTTAGTTTAGTTTATACGGAGAGGCATGAATTTTGAAAAGAAATATTTTGTAATGGTCTAAAGCTTGTTGCTTCTCTTATAAAAGAGAAACCAAGACCAAATTTTGATATCATCATCATAGGAATTTATAGAAACATATATGAGGAGACTTATGTTATATTGTAATATCTATTTGAAGCAATCAATGGATAAGAATATTTAATCTAGTGCTTGAATTTTTGTCTCAATTATTTGTTGATAGTACTGTGTATGATTAGATTTTTTATGTAGTTTAGGTTAGAATATAGGGGTATATTATGAATTGGTATAAATTATTTGTTCATAATCATTTGTATTTTTTATTACATTGCATTGCACATCTTTCAAACTCAAAGCATTACTTCACATTGAATAACTAATAACTAGATGTTGATAGATGGAAAAATTTCAATTACAATATAGTTTTTACAAAGTTAACCTAAGAATTTATACAATTACTTCACATTGCATAACTAATAACTAGGAGTAGTTTCCAATTGAATTTTCTTGTCATGGCATTCCATGAGACCACATTTCTTTGAGGCATTTTTTCAATTAGTTCATTGCCTTGTCTATGCTACCACATTTTTCATACATATTGTCTACCAAAGCATTTTATCAAACAATTCACTGCCTTGTTGCTATGGCTAAAATACTAAAGCGAGTGCTTTCAAACAAGCTATGGATGATTGGAAAAAATCTATCAAATAATAATAGTAAGCAATAGCATAGACAAGGCAGTGAGTTGGTTGAAAAAATGCCTCAAAGAAATGTGGTCTCTTGGTGAAGGAATGCCATGACAATCCATACCAATTCGCTTGTCAAGGAATTCTTCATGGCATTCCATCACCATGAGACCACATTTATTTGAGGAATTTTTTCCAAAGTTCATTTCCTTGTCTATGCTACCACATTTTTTATACATGTCTACCAAAGCATTTTATCAAATAGTTCATTGCCTTGCTACTATGGGTAAAAGCCTAAAATAGGTGATTTCAAACAAGCTATGTATGCTTGGAAAAAATATATGAAAGCATAATAGTAAGCAAAAAGCTATGGTCTCATGTTTTTTTTGGCACAAAAATCAGTGTGATTTTATTTATTATTTTTTGCAGGTTTTAAACATATTTTTTTGGCAATTTTGCTATTTGAAATGGGGAAAAATATATGTAGTCAGTTTTGTACATTTTTTAATTGTAGGATTCTCACAATTAGTGAAAAAGTTAGTGTTCATGAAGGAATGGAAAAGATGCGTAGAGCCTTTGAATTATACCTGTACTGTGCAATGGCATTGAATCATTTAGCAAATGATTTTTTCTTCACAGGGCAACATTTTCTTGTGGAACAATTGACTGAGACAACTCTTATTTCAACTGACCACCCTCCCATAAAATATCATTCATATTATAATCTTGCAATATCTTATCATAGTAAATGTGATTATGACACAATTGGCTACTACTACATGACATCATTCAAGGAAAGCTAGAGGCCATAGGATTTTGAGGACAGGTTCAATTGAAGTTGAGAGATCTTAAGAGTTCTATCTAAAATTTTGAATAGGTTTTGGAGGTCCACCTTGAGAACTATGAAAGCTTAAAAGTTGTAGGCCATATATATGCTCAACAAGGGCAAGTAGAGAGGGCTTTGTAAATTTTAAGAAAGACAACTCACATAGATCCACGTGATACCCATGCATTTATCAAGGTGGGTGAGTTATTAATATCGACAAACCCCAGTGTGGCCTTAGATTCTCTTAAGACAACAAAGTCTCTTCTGAAGAAGAGAAAATAAGAAGTACCCATTAAATTGTTAAACAACATTGGGGTTCTTCATTTTGAGCATGATGAACTAGAGTTGGCTCAACAAACTTTTATGGAGGCATTAAGAAATGGCATTTGGGTTGAATTCATAAATAAAAGCCCCAATGCCAATTCTGTAGTTTTTTCTATGTGCTTTAAGGATATGGAATTCTTCCATTGACTAGAAGAAGGTGGTGTTTCACTTGAGTTACCATGTAAAAAAGTCACAACACTATTTAATCTTGCTATGTTGTTTGAACAACTAATGATACTAAAAAAACAAATCTTTTATATAGGCTAAAATTCTTCAAGTTCCTGATTATGTGGATGCATATCTACATCTCGTAGCCATGGCTCAAGGTTGGAATGAGATTCAACTAAGCCTATAATTGATTGGGGATGCACTTAAGGTGGATAAAAACTCATCAAATGCTCTATGTATGCTTGGAAATATGGAACTGAAAATAGATGATTGGATTGAAGCAAAAAAAACAATTAAAGTAGCATGCCAACTTGTCTTGGCTGATGAAGCAAAACAAAAAGCTAATGAAGAACGAAGGATTCAAATGGAAAGGACAAAGCAAGAGGAAGAACTTTAGTGGGTGATGCAACAAGAGGAGCAATTTGAACGTGTGAAGGAATTATGGAATAGTAAGCATAAGGACATGGATGATAACAATGATGAGGCTGGTCTATCTAAGAAGAAACAAAAGAAGGAAAAGAAGAAAAAGAAGAAGGATAAGGATGACAAGGCTTATGATTCTTATATGGAGGAACTTGATGTTTCCATGGAAGAGAGGCAAATTATATGAGTGATAAGGCACAAGATGATGCAAAAAATTCCCAATATCTTCTTGTAGTTGCAGGTCTAGAAGACTCTAATGACCATGAGACAAATTCTCCAGTTTCAACAAAATCATGAAGGAGACATGCATACTCTGATTCTGAAAATGATGAAATATTGCAAAAATAAATTTTGAGAGAAGATGATCCATATGATGATGATGTATAAGCTTCCTAAGCTTTAACCAAACCTAGTTCCTATTTTCCAAAAGAAAAATTACCAAGGCCCATGGGAAATGAATGATGAGCATTTGGGTTTCAACTTGGTTTCATTTCAAAAAGGGCATATTACATTGTACAAGATTTGTTTAACAACAAAATAATTTAATCCACCTATTTGGGACTGTAAAATAAAAATAGATGAATAAATCTATTTTCAATTATAGGTTCTTTTAATCTAGAATTTGATAGAAAGATAAAGCATAATACATTGAAGGACACAAAAAATGTTCTAAAATAAAGACTAAAATAGGTTGCCCATTAAAAAAAAAGAAGAGGAAAAATGAAAAGATAACATACCAATGATTCATTTGAGGATTTTGATAAGATCTCATTTAACTATGTCAAATGGATTTGGAAAGGACAAAGCATATTTTATTGACTAAAATTTTTAGTTAGCTTATTCATCGCCATTGAATTCATCATCTTCTTTCTTGGAATCTATTTTAAATGTACCAAATCCTAGAATTTAGATGATTCTATGGTGGATAAAATCAGTCAAAGAGGAGCCATAACATGGGATGAAAATAAATGATCGACTTATTAAAGAACATAGTGAAGATATTAACTTTAAATCTTGGTTGATGAAGAAAAATGAAAAGATGATGAAGAACGAAGGATTCAAATGGAAAGGAGAAAGAAAGAGGAAGAGCTTTGGTGGGTGATGCAACAAGAAGAGAAATTTGAATGTGAAAAGGAATTATGGAAGAGTAAGCATAAGGACATGGATGATGATGATGATGATGATGATGAGGTTGGTCAATCTAAGAAGAAACAAAAGAAGGAAAAGAAGAAAAAGAAGAAGGATAAGGACCACAAGGCTTATGATTCTTATATGGAGGAACCTGATGTTGCCATGTAAGATGAGGAAAATTATAAGAGTGATAAGGCACAATATCATGAAGAAAACTCCCAAGATCTTCTTGTAGTTGCAAGTCTAGAAGACTCTAATGATGGCGAGACAAATTCTCTAGTTTCAAAAAAATCATGAAGGAGACATGCATACTCTGATTCTAAAGATGATGAACCATTGTAGAAATAGAGTTTTCGAGAAGATGATCCATATGGTGATGATGTCGAGGCTTCTTGAGCTTTAACCAAACCTAGCTCCTATTTTCCAAAATAACAATCCCCAAGGCCCATGGGAAATGAATGATGAGCATTTGTGTTTCAACTTAGTTTCATTTCAAAAAGGGGACATTACATTGTACAAGATTTTTTTAACAACAAAATAATTTAATCCACCTATTTGGGACTGTAAAATAAAAATAGATGAATTAATCTATTTTCAATTATAGGTTCTTTTAATCTAGAATATGATCGAAAGATAAAGCATAATACATTGAAGGACATAGAAAATGTTCTAAAATAAAGACCAAAATAGGTTGCCCATAAAAAACAAGAGGAAAAATGAAAAGATAGCATACAAATGATTCATTTAAGGTCTTTTGATAAGATCTCATTTAACTATGTAAAATGGATTTGGAAGGGACAAAGCATATTTTATTGAATAAAATTTTGAGGTAGCCTATCCATCGTCATTGTATGCATCATCTTCTCTTGGAATCTGTTGAAACTCAAATGCTCATCATTCATTTCCCATGGGTGTTGGGGAATTTTCTCTTGGAAAATAGGAGCTAGGTCTGGTTAAATCTTAGGAAGCCTAGACATCATCATCATATGGATCATCTTCTCTCAAACTCTATTTTTGCAATGGTTCATCATCTTCAGAATCAGAGTATGCATGTCTCCTTGGTGATTTTGTTGAAACTAGGGAATTTCTCTTGCCATCATCAAAGTCTTCTAGACCTATAGCTGGAAGAAGATCTTGGGATTTTTTTGCATTATCTTGTGCCTTATCACTCATATAATTTTCCTAATCTTCCATGGAAACATTAGGTTTCTCCATATAAGAATCATAAGCCTTGTTTTCCTTATCCTTCTTCTTTTTCTTCTTTTCCTTCTTTTGTTTCTTCTTAGACTAACCAACCTCATCATCGTCACCATCCCTATCCTTATGCTTAATCTTCCATAATTCCTTCACATGTTCAAATGTCTCCTCTTGTTGCATCACTCACCGAAGCTCTTCCTCTTGCTTTATCCTTTCCATCTAAATCCTTCATTCTTCATCAACTTTTCATTTTGCTTCATCATCCAAGACAAGTTGGCATGCTACTTTAATTGTTTCTTTTTCTTTAAGCCAGTCATATGTTTTCAATTCCATGTTTCCAAGCATACATAAAGCATTTGATGAGTTTTTATCCACCTTAAGTGCATCCCCAATCAATTCTAGGCTTGGTGCATTGTAGAAATAGATTTCAAGAGAAGATGATGCATACAATGACAATGGATAAGATACCTCAAAATTTTAGTCAATCAAATATGCTTTGTCCCTTCCAAATCCATTTGACATAGTTAAATGAGATCTTATCAAAATACTCAAATGAATCATTTGTATGTTATCTTTTCATTTTTCCTCTTTCTTGTTTTTTATGGGCAACCTATTTTAGTCTTTATTTTAGAATATTTTTTGTGTCCTTCAATGTATTATGCTTTATCTTTCTATCAGATTCTAGATTAAAAGAACCTATAATTGAAAATAGATTAATTCATCTATTTTTATTTTATAGTCCCAAATAGGTGGATTAAATTATTTTGTTGTTAAACAAATCTTGTACAATGTAATGTCCCCTTTTCGAAATGAAACCAAGTTGAAACTCAAATGCTCATCATTCATTTCCCATGGGCCTTCGGGATTTTTCTCTTGGAAAATAGGAGTATAATAATAACTCAAGAGGATCTTAATGTCATAAAAGGGGCCACTTAAGTGTTGGCACACAGACTAGAAGCTGAAAAGGGTCAATTAGATATTGCAAATCAAGTTTTTACAAAAGTACAAGAAGCTTCTATAGGAAACATCTTTGCTTAGATGCATAATGTGTGGGTAAATCTAGCACATGTTTACTTTGCACAAGGAAAGTTTGCGCTTGCAGTGAAAATGTTTATGCTACAAATTGGGAAGCCATTGTAAAGTGTTGGCATAGAGACTAGGAAATGTTTATGCTGCAAATGGGGCAGCCATTGTGCTAGTTGAAAGGGGTCAATTCGATATTGCAAAGGAAATATTTACACAGGTACAAGAAGATGTTGCAGGAAACATCTTTGTTTAGATGCCTAATGTGTGGGTAAATCTAGCACATGTTTACTTTGCACAAGGATAGTTTGCACTTATAGTGAAAATGTATCAAAATTGTTTGAGGAAATTCTATTTTGGATTTGACACCCAAATTTTATTATATTTAGCTCAAACACATTATGAAGAAGAACAGTGGCAAGATTGTAGTAGATTGTAATGAGAATTTTGAATTACCTCTGAATTTACTACAAAGGGCGAACCCAAATTCAAATTCGTTGCAGAGGGCCTTGACGACTTCAAATTCATTGCAACAAAGTTTGAATTCCTTTCCCGCCTTTTTAGAAGTCTCATGGTCCTCTCCAAATCTTTATCGCTCATGTAACTAGCTACTATAACTGATCAAAATTCCTCAGTGCTAGGCTAACGAATGAAGCGAGGTCTACAATGAACGAATGAAGCGAGGTCTCCAATGAATGAATGAAGTGAGGTCTGCAATGAATGTGATAATCATGCTAATACATTGTGCCAATAATTGGCCGAAATGTTTTTTTTAATTTTTTATCTAATTTGTATTTGATGACTAACAATTTAGTCATTTTTATTTTTGTGACTAAATAATTTTTTATTCAATGACCAAATTAGTCATTTATTTACTCATTTATAGCTAAATTGTAAAAAAATAGTAGAATTTAGTCATTTTTAGTTGTTGTGAGTAAAAGTTTTAGTCACCTAGTCATTTATTTGGAAAATTCTACTAGTGGGTATATGATGAGCCAAATTTGATCTTCTGTGACAATACATGTGCTATTAACATTTCAAAGAATTTAGTGATGCACTTAAGGAAAAAACATATCTCAATCCGGTATCACTTTTTGAAAGAGAAGGTTGCAAATAATGAAGTGAAGCTTGAGTATGTGCCTACAAAGGATCGAGTTGTTGATATATTCACTAAGGCTCTTCCTAAGGATGATTTTGAGTATCTTCAGGAGAAGTTAAGGATTATTACCCCTCCTGCTTTGAACTAGATGCATAAGAATATGCATTAGTCTAGTGGATTTCAAGATTCATTATTTATCTTGGACTAATGTTGGAGGCTACCTCTCAGGGGGAGTAGGTAGTGGCTTTGTTGGTTTTTGCAGTTAGGGGGAGTAAATATTGGTGTAGTTTGGTGTTGTCCTTTTGTCAAATGTGTTAAAGGATATGTGCAGTGGTTGATGATTAATGTGATTTTTTGTGTGATTCTGAGGGGGAGTATGTAGAGCAGTAAAAAGAGAAAGTATGTATGTTTGATGTCAAAGGGAGAAAGAAATGCATATGTGTTTCCATTTTCCATTGATGTCAAAGGGGGGAGAAAGCTATGTGAAAATCAGATAAGAAAGGGAAAGAAAGTAATGTGAAAAATTTTCAATTGAAAAAGGGAGAGAGAAAAAGGAGAGTATGATATAAGGGGGAGAAAGAAAGATAGAGTTGATGTGGAGCAAGGTGTTGGAGATTAGAGTTATTATGTTTGTTGTTGATGGTTTTTCACCTCATGTGTTGTCATCAATGACAAAGGGGGAGATTGTTGCAAGTATGAGTAGTTTGTGTTGTCATTATGTCAAAAATATTGGGGAGATTGTTGTAGGATTATTCTTGTGTTGTCATAGATGGTTGGCTATGTTGATACTTTGATTAGTTACATTATGTTTTCATTAGTAAATACTATCGGTGTCAACCTTAGGTGTTGCTTTAATAAGCTTCTATGGAAGTATAGTTGAGTTGCAGTCAGTTTAGTGGTGATGATGAAGTACTGAAGATGATAATTATGTGTATTTGGTGCTTGGATTCCAAGTTCTTTTCAGAAAATTTGAATAAAAGAGGAAACAGGGTGTTGCAGAGGTGTTCTATTGTACAGAGTGGTATTCTGGTTTGGCTCTACATTTCTTCTATGTTGAAAATGTTCTTATGTGGTTCAGATATGTTGGTTAGAAGTGTTCAAAGGTTCTATATTCAAAATTTCTTGGTTTTTATCATCACACAAAGAGAGTTGTGTTTACCAGTGTGTGAACTGTATATTACAATGGTGTCTAGGAGAAATAGTTTTTCTCCACATTTCTCTATAGTTTGGTTTTTGGTCTTGCGATTCTAGGAGTGTGCTTATAATAATCATATCTACCTATAGTCAAAGTTGCTCATGGTTTGGTCCTTTGGAAGTCGGTTTCTTGAGTAACAAAGTATGGAAATTTGTTTGAGTGTACTAGGTGTGTGCATTCTTCAAGTAAAAGTTGTTGTAAAGGAATTTGTTAGTTTTTAGGGTGTTTGTGGAATATTCTAGATTATTTTCAACATGGTGTGTGGTCCACGAGTTGTCTTTGGGTTTAAGGATACATGTACTTAAATTTTAATGGTGTTTACATAGGTTCAACCAACCTTGGGTGTTTACACTAATTGTGGATTTGCTTCAGTCATTGTGGAAGCATGGCATGGTGTATATGTATGATTTGGTTCCATGTTAAGATGTGGAGTGGTCTGCTTTCATTCCTTTCCACTACGGGAATGCTTAGTGTCGACCTAATTTAAATTTGCATGGTTAAGGTGCATAGATGACCTTGGAGATTGTATCCAAGGTTGAAGTAGGTATAAATACATGTTGAAGTTGATGGAGAATAGTAGTTAGTTGTGTGATGCAAATTGCAAAGTTGTGAAGTGCAAATTTGGGAAGTGCAGTGTGAACTTTAATGAGTTAGACTACTGGAAGTAGTGAGAAAAAGGTGTCTATAATATTTAGGAAGGTTGCGAATGTGTTGGTGATGCTATGGTGGAATTTTCTATTGCATGGAGATGGATTTCTCACTATAAATTTCTTCTTTCTTATTTTTTTTTAATTTGGCAATGAGCCCTTCATTCTTTTGGGCAATGAGCCTTTTGTATTCAGTGTTGCAATTAATTTATATTGTGAGCTAATCATCACCGTGGTTTTTCCCTTCTTTGGTTTTCCACATAAATTTGGTGTTCTATAGCGCATGGTGTTGATGCGTTTCAGTTTTTGTTATTTTCTTTCATACTAAATCATTCCAATTGATTAAGGGTTAATTAAGTTGATGTGGATCTAAATGTTTATGAGGGTTTTGGATGTTTTAATATACAAATGATTCACCCCCCTCTTAGGTGTCTTGTGTGCATCCAACACAAGTGAATTCATTTAAAATTTATTTTTTGTATGTAGTCCTTATTATAAGCTTCCCAAAAAGTATAATTTTAAATATATTTAATTTGATTATTATATTTATTTATTTATTGTGAATATAGGTTTTCCAATGAACATCAAGGTATTTGTTTCACACATGAAAAATAGGAAAATAGAGAAAAAAATATAAAAAAATACATTTCCTCTAGGTATTGATGTCCTTATTCCAACAAAAAAAATTGAATTGCAATACATACAAAAAAAGTTATGCTCCTAATTGTACACCTATGTCTAGATTGTAATTGGTTTGACTTCAAAACTTAATTAAAAAAATATCAATAAAAAATTATGAAACCAAATGCATCATCTATATATTGTAGTTATAATTTTAAATTTAAAAAAAAAAAGAATTTTATTCTTCATAGAAAAAAAGTTGTGTGGTTTATAGTACACATCACTCTTTAAAAATGGTGTTTACTTTTAAAAACTAGTTATCGAAGGAGATGGAAAAATACATGCAATTTGATTCCACTTTTTTTAAAAAAATATATATTTAGAATCTACAGATAAAACATCACAAAT
>VDFB02281492.1:14828027-14848282 GCA_007258455.2 Sequoia sempervirens | reverse complement strand
CCCTCCTACGCCCTCCCCCCCTCTCCCCTCTACCCTTAATCCTTGTACACCCCCTATGCCTCTACCCTTAATCCTTGTACACCCCCTATGCTTTATCTCTCTCCCACTCCCCCCCTCTCTCTAAAAAGTCTATCCCTCCTACCCACCCTCCCTCTTGAGCTCCTCTACCCTTAACACTTAAACCCTAGGACCCCCTCTCTCTCTAAAGGATTAAATTTGATGGTTGAATTTACCTGTCAACAAATTTTTAATTACGGTTATCTATTGAAGGGTGCCCTTAAAACATTATGATATACCTTAGTGTATGTAAAATTATATATAAATCAAACATATATATAATTATAATTCTATATAAATTTTCATAGTTTATCCAAAATATCTCCTTTTACAATCTTCTTAAAATTTTGATTGTATTTTATAGAAAAAATCTTTAAATACGGTCATATGGCCATCAAATTTAAGTTCTCATTTAAAAATAATATAATTAACAATATGTATATTAATATTAAAAATAGGGTGTTCGACTAAACATTCTTGGAATGTTTGGTCGAACCCATTTAATAGGGTTTTTTTAATTGCATGCAATGGTGGTTTGGTCGAACTAGGGTTCGACCGAACCCTAGTTCGACCAAACCTTTCCAAGATGTTCGACCGAACACATATTCGGTCGAACCCCTCTTTTTTCACCCTTGCTTCCTAAGGCACTAGGATTGTTGAAAATTTTGTTTTCGAAGCTCGATTTTAGAATGAAAATGGAGAAGATCTCAAAAACCCAACTAGTATTGGGTTCCCCTCAAAACGAGCTATCCAACGAATATAATTTTAGTATGTTTTGATTATATTATCTATCTATTTTTTAAGTTTTATTAAATATAGGTTTTTCACTGAAACAAAAACTCTATTCTACAAGTGGAAAAATAGAATATTATCAAAAAAATTTAAAAATATGAGTGCACCAGATATTGGAGTCCTTGATCCAACAAAAAAAAAGAATTTTGATACATACAAGAAAAGTTATCTATAAGGCTTATGTCTGAATTATCATTTGATTGACTTCAAAACTTGATTAAAGAAAAATATTCAATAAAAACTATCTAACCAAGTGGAAGCACTAGATATCGAGTTAGAAATCTAAATTTGAAAGAATTGGAATTTTATCCTTCATGGAAAAAATTTATGCATATATGTTGTGGTCACTTTTAAAAAAATTCTATTTTTGAAAAAACCAATTTATGTGGAGATGGAAAAAGAAGTGCAATGATTCCAAAAAATTGAAAAAAATATTTTTAGAATCTACAGACAAAATGTGACAAGACTCTAGTTTACATCATCTTCAAATTCCTTACGGTTTAATCGCTATAGGTGCCCGAATGTGGAGATTGTGTTAAAAAAAAAAATATCAGTGTCCAGTTAGGCCAAAAAGTGTAAACCACTATTGTGGGATCACCCTCTAGTTTGAGTCAAATAGAGCAATCCACCAATCATGGATCTGTATCTAGTCTGGTTTGCTTTAGGAGAATCATCATCTTGTGTCAACTTACATCCAGTCACCATAGGTGTGCCAACTAGCTTTGAATCTTCCATACCAAACTTCTTTAGAAATTCTTTCACATACTTGGACTGATATATAAAGATCCCTTTATCTAGCTGAGTAATTTGCAATCCCAAAAATAATTTCATTTCTCCAATCATAGACATCTCAAACTCACTATGCATCTCATCAACAAACTTCATGCACAAATTATCATCTCCTCCAAAAATGATATCATCAACAAAGACTTCAATAATCAAATTTTTATCATGATCAATCTTGAAATACAAATTACTATCAACGGTACCTTTATTAAATCCAAGCTTCAACAAATAATTATCCAATCTGGCATACCATGCTCTTGGGGCTTGCTTGAGTCCATACAATGCTTTCTTCAACCGACAAACCATATCACCCTGACCAGTCAATTGAAATCCATCAAGCTGCTCAACATACACTTTTTCTTCCAGTTCACCATTTAGAAATGTTGACTTGACATCCATTTGATAAACCTTAAAGTTTTTGTAAGCAACATAAGCAAGAAATAGTCTCACAGCTTCAATCCTAGCAACAGGGGAAAATTTTTATTCAAAGCCAATTCCTTCCATTTGAGAATATCCTTTACACACCAGTCTTGCTTTGTTTTTGACAACTCCACCTTGCTCATTCAGTTTGTTTCTAAAGACCAATTTAGTTCCAATTACATTTTTGTCCTTAGGTCTAGGAACAAGAATCCAAGTATATTTCTTCTCAATCTACAATAATTCTTCTTTCATTGCTTCCATCCAATGTTAATCTTTGAATGCTTCATTGACACTATTAGGCTCAGTATTCAAGATCAAACAGTATTCTTCTACAATTCTTCTCCTGGTTTGAACACCTTTGTTCTTATCACCTATGATCTAATCTTCTGAATGATTTAGTCTTACATACCTTGGAGTCTTAGGATGTCAGGCTCTTGTGATCTCACTTCTGTACTTTCACTAGTTCCTTCCTCTTGATTTTCCTGATTCACCAGAATGATCTGGACTTGATTTGAAGTCTGAACTTTCTTTCCTTTATTTGAACTGTCATTTTGATCATCCGAATCATATCCATAGGTTTTGGATGGTCTAACTATATCTTCATCAACCTTGGCATTAGCACTCTCAATTACTTTCCTCAACCTCTTATTGTGGCACTGGTAGGCCTTGCTTTTAGTAGAATAACCAAGAAAGATTCCTTCATCACTTCTAGCATCAAACTTTCCTATATCTTCATCTCTTTTGATAAATCATTTACTCCCAAGGATTTTGAAGTATCTAATAGTAGGCTTATGAGCATACCATATCTCATAAGGAGTCTTACCGGTATCACCTTTGACTTGTACCCGGTTGAGTGTGTAAATGATATTACTCACAACTTCTCTCCAATAGATATGAGGAACATTTCCTTCCAACATCATAGTCCTAGCAGCTTCTTCAATTGTCCTGTTCTTCCTTTCCACAACTCCATTTTGTTGAGGGGTCCGTGAGGCAGATAATTGTCTCTTTATCCCATGCTCTTTACAAAAAGAATTAAACTCACTAGAAGTGAATCCACCACCTCTATTTGATCTTAGACATTTAATCTTCAAACTTGTCTCTGTCTCAACCATAGCCTTAAAAATATTGAATTTCTCCAAGGCTTTAGATTTTTCCCTTAAGAAAGTAACCGACATCATTCTAGAATAATCATCAATAAGTAATATGAAATACCTATATTCTTGTAAACTTCTGACTCTAGAAGGACCACACAAATCAGTATGCACAAGCACCAACACTTCATTTGAACAATATTGTTTGCTCCGAAATGAAATTATAGTTTGCTTCCCTAACTTGCATTCCTTGCATATAGGATTAGTAGGTTTTATCAACTTAGGAAGATCTCTCACTACCCGAGTAGAACTTATCTTCATCATATTTTCAAAGTTCACATGACACATTATCCTATGCCACAACCAACTTTCATCAACTTAAGCAATCAAACAACTTTTACTAGCAACATTCAGGTGAAAAATATTACCTTTTGTTTTTGTACCAAATGCAATCATATTTCTAGAACTCCCCAATATTCTGCACTTTCCATTCTTGAATTGAAGATTGTATCCCTTGTCAACCATTTGTCCAACACTTAAGAGATTATGCTTCAAACCTTCCACATATAGAACGTCATCAATATTATGCTTACCATCAAGAGAAATGGATCCTCTACCATGGATTACACCAACTTTGTCATCACCAAATCTTACAACACCACCATCATACTTTTCCAAGCTCACAAATTTACTTTTATCACCTAGCATGTGATGAGAGCATCCACTATCAATCACCCATTCATCTTTTTCTTCAACTCTGGCAGCTAGGGCTTTCTCCACATTTGTGCAACTAGCAGATTCCATAGGTACTGGATCATTTCCTTGATAGCAATAAATACCCATTCATTCTCACTTACATTCCCTTTATCAGCTTCATCATCTATCACACCTTCATCAACAACATAATAACACTTTCTTTGAAATCTAGGCTTGTTAGGTCCTAGCTTAGAGACTCTTTCTAGACACCTTGATGCAAAATGACCTATCTTATTGCAAGAAAAACTTTTAATAGGCAATTTCCCTTTATACTTACCTTCTCCTCTGGCTTCTCTTTTGGCAATAATTGCTTCAAGCTCATCTATTTTTCTGTCTTCTTCTTCAATCTCTCTCATTTCCTCCTCATACTTGAATATTTTTCTAGAAGAACTTTCTCTTGGATCATATCTCTGCTTATCTTTTTTGGAGATCTAGTAGCCTTGAATGCAGATTCTATCTTAGGAAGAGAATCACCAAACTCACTTAACTCAAAAGCAATAAGCTTACCAATCAACATGTCTTTGGTTACATTTGTCATAGTCCAGATATCCTCAATAGCAGTAGCTTTGACTATGTATGTAGCAGGCAAGGGTCTGAGCACTTTAGCAACAATCTATGATTATTCCAATGTTCGACTAGCACATCTGATATTACACACAAGCTCATTCACTCTCTACATAAAAGAAGTAATGTTCTCATCATCACCCATTCTCAACATTGCATATTTCCCTTTTAGACTTTGCAACTTAGCAATCTTCACATGAGCATCACCTTCATACAAAGTTTCCAAATTTTTCCAAATCTCATAAGCAGTCTTCAGATCCATTACATTTGTCATCTTGGAATCAATCAGAGCACTCAACAATGCTTCCTTAGCCCTGATATTGTACTCGACATCCTTAATCTCAACAGAAGTAGGACCATTATGTGGGATGATATACCTATTCTTTGTAATGTTCTAGTAAGGTTCACCAATGCATCTCAAATGACACTCCATTCGAGTCTTCCACAAAGAATAATTTGTTCCATCAAATCTTGGACTATCCTTCTTATATGTCACCATCTCAGATCACCTCAAGCTATTAAACTTCTTCGAAGGAACCTACTCTGATACCAATTGTTGGCAACACAAGGGCAGACAATTGAGAGGGGGGGTGAATCAGATGTCTCATAAATTAAACTTATTAACCTTATTCTCAGATTTGATAAACAAACATGAAAGCATAAATCACCACCACATCAGAAACACACATAACACCAATATTTTTTTACATGGAAACCTTGTTAGGGGAAAAAGCACGGTGGAGGTTAGTCCACAAGATTATACCCTATTAAAAGTATAAAAGAATAATAAATGGGAATGCACATGCATTCATGCACATTACCTAGAGCTCACTGCTCAAATACAACAAGGATTACTGCCCAAAGGAAGACACATTGTCTTACAAAAATATTCTGATTACTTCTACAAGATTTTGAACTAAGAAAATAACATATGCTAATGCCTAATTACAATTCTGGTTAAGCACATAAACATCTGCTCACTTGCTCACTCTTCTTCACACTCTACCTCTGCCTTTGAATGATTAGAACATTATTTGTACACAACACTTGCACATCTCACACACACATTCACACCATGCCTTCAAATGGTAGAAACAATCGCTCATATATATCCATGACTAAGATTAACATCAATTGCATGTCAACTTCAACAAAATAATAAAATGTGTACAAACTGTCGGCCCAAATCAATAAACAATTATTAATTTGAATCAACCAATATCGGCCACAACATAGTAAGGTCCCAAAAAAATATCCTTGAACACGAAACACCTCAAACAATTATGCCTCAAAGATCCACAATACGCTACAATCACCCTGTAGGCCATGATCATAAAAAACATGAACACATAAAGGAAAATCACCGATCGCAAGCACAACAATCAATGTAGATGTGTAACAAAGATAGAGCATGATCTAGAAACATCCACGAGCATTATGAATCACCATAGAAGCATCCACAACAACTCATCTTACTAGAATCGCATCATCCTCTATCAGGAACACCAATTGAAGCAACAAAAAAGCTGTCAAAACATAGACATTCATAACTCGATCAAATCTTCATGCGGATCTTTGAAACTTAACGTGGATAAACGAGATATACTCGACAATAAACTCTTTAATCCATAATCTCTTATCATCAACATACTAAGCTGGCCACCATACAGAATGTCACTGGATCACTAACAATCTGCAACTTGTTTTATTACAATTTTCTCAATATCCTCGACATATACAACCTTAAAGACATTAATGCCAATAGTGTTGACATCAATGACAACCACATATCAACAACATCCAACACAAATATTACTCTGGATGTAAATATTAAAAGGTGAACCAAGATCCATCATAAACCCTTTGGTTTTCTTATGTGCCAAGGGACCAATATATAAAGAGGTTTGTGTTACCCACTATTAACAATTTCACAATGAGATAATGTAAAGGGTGGAATGAAAGAAAGGCTTATTTAGATTGCTCTATAATGTTTACAACAAAAATATCGAACACAATATAAGGTGTATCAAGTTTTTCTTTCTCAACATTTACATTTTCCTCAATGCTATCCACTTTTCTAGATTGGGTATGATGTGGGAAGGGATTAGTGTAGATGTGTAAGTTTTGGCTAGTGGGAGCAATGAAATTGTTGTCCCCATCATTAACAATTTCCACATGAATCAATCTATTTTCAATGATATTTTAAAATTCATGCCTTAGACCCACACATTTTTAGTGTTGTACCCATTGACACTATAATAATCATAAAATATCTTCAAGCATCATAACCTTTTGGAATATAAATGGATGTATCTATAGAGTGAACAATGCTAAGTAAGTTTATCATGTTAATTGTTAATGTGTTCAAATACTAATGAATGGGATCATGGAGGTTTGTGAATTTTATTAACATTTTGGCCTAAAAAGAGATGACATTAGAGGTCATGGAGGATGTAAAAGCATTATTTGTAGAAAGCCTAATATCATGCTTATGGGGAATTATCACCACCCTTCTTGATATACTATTTTGATTAAAACCTAGAAGGATAAGATGCGTTTGAGGGAAAATGTGAACAATAGTATTTGAGTGTATTTGTTTCCGAGAATTTTGTACACCTTGTGCTGAATTATTGTGAGCAAGCTTTTAACAAACACTATTTCAAGTTCATCATCCAATATTTGGTAATGTATTTTTACATACAAGAATTTAAAATAAATAACATAGTCATAAATCATTTCATTGGGTTACTATCTATAGTACACCAAATCTAAAATAGTCACCTCAAGACCAAAATTATTGTTGAAATGTTGTACAATGCTAGCTCCACATATGAGTGTATCAAACTATGAGGCAATAGATAAATCTACTCAAGTGTCTAATACTTTTCAATGTTCATGGTTTTTTTCATATGTAGCCTATCATCATATTGGTAGTCCAAGCAAGTGGCATTGAAAGAGTGTAAATGAGTTATTTGGTCTCCTTCACCATTGTACATTTCAAATATAAAGACAAAACTCATAAACAAAGACATCCCATGATATCATAAGAGAGTAGATTATGTTTTATTTCGATATGATCTTCTTTGTCATGTTTCAAAACAAGATACTTACCTAACTTTACATTTATCGAGTCTCTTAATATTAAATAATACCAAACTTAAACACTACTATCAGATTTTTAATTAAAATATATAATAAAACCAAACTATACAACAAAATACTTTAGAAAATACAAACAACATGAAAATTTAAATATTATTTCCATTTTAAAAACCTCAACCTCATACCAAACTTACCCTTGATGTCCTTCTATGTAACTCCCAAAAGGCAAAAACATTGAAAAAGTGAAGAGAAAAATGATGGCTACTTTTGCCTCCAAAGAAGCACAAACCGACCATAACTCAATACACAATAAGTACAATGAACCGTTAAAGAAGGCATAAAATCTTTAAAGGCAAGAAATAATTATGTAACATGAAAAACTGCACAGATTTTGAATCCCCCCATTTTCCTCTACAAACGACCCCTATCAATATATTTATTCTATCGTACAAATTTTCTATGTTCCCCTTAACCGAACATGCGCACTACTTAAGCCCCCAAGCCGCAACCACAGTAATTGCCAAAAGGGTTGCGGCCTCCGGCCGGGCTGTTTCCCCTGTACCAGCACGGAGGCATACGTATTAAACAGTGCGCAGTTTCGTTATCTTAGGATTTGGTCTGGTTTTGTGGGTCATGAAGAAAATCTATGGAAAATTTGCAGTGTAATGAGATTAGACAGAAAGGTAGCGCGTACGTTAATTCAGTTCTTTGAATTTTGTTGTACCCATTGAAAGCAAAGAGAAAATCCATTTGGACTTGGCCTACATGATAAGGATGCCCTGTTTTGTCCTGCCCATATTATGATTCGTCAACCCTACCGAATCTTAGTACAAAGTGTTACTTAGAGAAAATTCCAAATCTAAAGATCATGCAAGAAGTGAAAGAATGGATTTGGTCATCCAACCAAATCTAAATTTATTGGGTTCTATTCATCTTTGGCAAATGAGTAGAAAAATGCTTGCCTAGGTCGGTGTGGGTATGTAGGTCTTTAATCATTTTGTCCACGAGGAATTGATTTGAGGGGTGTGCCCTAGCAATAGCTAGGGCATTTTCCTAGGGGCCTTCTCCTAGGATGATTGAGACAATCTTGTGCTTTTATTGAGGGGGCAGACTTAGATATGGACAAAGGTCATTTTTATCTAGCTATCAACCCTATTCATTTGGTTTAAGAGATTTTCTTTTATTTTTATTTTTATTTATTTTTTGTCTATGGTGTACATATATACATCTCACATCAACTTTGTAGTATTGTGTTTTCTTCTACTTTTGGTTTTTGAATTGTTATTTTCATAATTTTATTGAAAATAAGACATTTTTTTTAATATAATAGAGGTGAAAATGTGTTTTCTCACCCTTTTTTTCTTGTTTTACATTATTTTGGTGGGTTTTTTTTTAAATATATAGTTTTAACATTTGATTTTATTTGGTTTGACATCTTTATTGATTGATAATTAGGAGGGATTTTCTATAGCATGTCAATTTGTGATATTGCCATCACGATTCAACATGGGTCAATGAGTTTGACTCGTAAAACTACGCGGTTGAATCCTAATAACAATATCACAATCTTTATCGATTCTAAATTTTGTTTATCAATAAAAATATCATTTTATTTATACCCAGCTCAATCTTAACTCTTCAATTATATTTTTCTCTATCTAGGTTAGGATTGCACATTTATCCTTGACCCTCTCTTTTCTAAATTCAAGTTTTATTGTAGACCTAGGCTAACTCAAGTCAATGTTATTGATACTCACCTACTTGTGCACCAAAAAATTCAAATTGTCTATCGAGGACTTGTATAAAAGGACATCACCTCTAGATCATTTCATATGAAAAGATCACCCTATACCATCTAATTTTCTTGTTTTACATTGTTTTGGTGGATTTTTGAAGTATATAGTTTTAACATTTGATTTTATCTAGTTTGACATCTTTATTGATTCTAGATTTTGTTTATCAATAGAAATACCATTTTATTTGTACTCAACTCAATCTTAACTCTTAGATTATATTTTTCTCTATCTAGATTAGCATTGCACATTTATCCTTGACCCTCTCTTTTCTAAATTCAAGTTTTATTGTAGACCTAGGCTAACTCAAATCAATGTTATTGATACTCACCTACTCGTGCACCAAAAAATTCAAATTGTCTACCTAAGACTTGTATAAAAGGACATCACCTCTAGATCATTTCATATGAGAAGATCACTGTTGCACATACAGTTGTCATTGCACCAAAAGATTGACCTGTTAATGCCTGATACAACCACCATAGTTAATGAATCCACGAGAGGTGGTTAAGCCATGCCACAAACCTAAGCGGTGTGTTGCACAACACAAGGAGACCAAGGGCATACACCTTGCAACAACCCCCCAAGCACAAGCAAGGGGTTCGAACTCGTGACCCATGTATAATCATAAACTATCACTTTTCTACATGTATTGAAACCTTGCTTTGATAGAGATCAAACTATTGTGTTTCAAGTTGAAAATGTGCATAGGTTTAAGGCTATAAGGAGGAAGATAAAAAATTTAAGTGTGATTTCAACCTTAAACTCTTACAACAACCCAATTCATATTTCATTTTTCCAATTCTAATGCATCAAAGTGATTGTGGGGTACATTAAAAAAATATGATCAAAATAATAGATAGGTAAGATTTAGAAATTGAGGCCACCCAAAAAATTTAAGGTGGCACTTGTGGACTTTATCTTTACCTCGATTCATAGAGTGTGTTTGTCATAGTCATTTGTTCCTAGATCAATTCTCATATTCCAAGTACTAACTCTCCATCACAATTAGATTAGTCGCTTCTTTGGATTCCAAATATACATTTATTTTAGTTACTTTATCTTTATTTAAATTCTATATTTATGTATTCATTTAGGCCTGACTCTCATTTATAAGTTAATTTGATTGAATGCTTGATTAGTGCATGTATTATGTGTTGGAAAAACAAGGACAAACAACTAAGAGGGGGGTGAATTAGTTGTCACATAATATTTAAACTTGTCAAACTTAATTTAACTTAATCTCAGATCTGATGAACGAACAATTAACCTTAAACAATCAACACATTAGAAACACAGAGAACATTGAGATTTTTACGTGGAAAACCTATTAGGGGAAAAACCACAATGGATGTCAATCCACAATATTATACCCTATTAAAAGTATAATGAAGAATAATGGGAATGCACATGCATTCAGGCACATTGCCTAGAGCTCATTGCCCAAAGAAGACAAACTATCTTATAGTAATTCGGATTAGATCTGTAGAGTATGAACTGAGGAAATAGCTTCTACAAAAGCATGATTACAGTTTTGGTTAAGCACAAAAGCACTCCTTCACACTTCGCTCAAACTCCTTCACACTCTACTCTGCAATCTAATGATTATATCACTGTTCACACACTTGCACTCTCTCTGGAACTTCTTCACACTTCGACTTCGCACAAACAACCACACTTATATATCCACAACATGGATTTACATCAACAACTTCATCGACCAAAATATAAAACATATACATAATGTCGGCCCAAATTTACAAGTAATTTTCAATGCGAATCAAACACCCTCGGCCACAACATAATGAAGACTTACAAAAAAATCCTCGAGTGCATCAAACATTCAAATTTTAATCTCCAAGGATCCACAACACGTTACAACCACCATGTCGGCCAAAAACATAAAAAACTCGAACACACAAGAGAAAAATCACGGACCACGACCACACCAATCAATGCGGACATGCAACATAGATAGAGAATGATTTGGAACCATCCACAAGCATCAAGAATCATCAGAGAAGCATCCATAGTAGTTGAAATTACTAGAATCACATCAACTTCAATCAGGAACACTAACTGAAGCCACATAAAAACTGTTAGAACACAACTATTCATAACACAATAGATTCCTTCATCGCTTCTTGCATCAAACTTTCCAAAATTACCATTGAAATTTACCCAGTTTAGAGTGTACATAGCAGTGTTTACAACTTCTCTCCAATAGATGTGAGATACATTTCCTTCTATCATCATTGTTCTAGTAGCATCCAGAATTATTCTATTCTTTCTCTCTACAACTCCATTTTGTTGAGGGGTTCGAGGAGCAGATAGTTGTCTTTTGATTCTGTGCTCTTCACAGAAAGAATTGAAGTCCCGTGAGGTGAACTCACCACCTCTGTCTGACCTTAGGCATTTGACCTTCAGACATGTCTCATTCTTTTCCATAGCTTTGAAACTTTTGAACTTCTCTAATGCTTCACATTTTTCTCTTAAGAAAGCAACCCATATCATCCTAGAGTAATCATCAATAAGCAACATAAAGTACCTTTCTCCTTGTAGACTTCCGATTATGGAGGGACCACATAGATCAGTATGCACCAACTCCAGTATTCCATTATAATGATGTTGTTTGCTCTGAAAAGAAACTCTAGTTTGTTTTCCCATCTGACATTCCTTGCATATTGTGTTAGTAGGCTTCACTAGCTTAGGTAGATCTCTTACTTCTTGAGTGGAGCTTACCTTGACAATGTTATCAAAATTCACATGACACAACCTCCTATGCCATAACCAGCTTTCATCTACTTGAGCAATTAAACAACTTACATTATCAACATTTAGGTGAAAAATATTACCTCTTGTCTTTGTACCTAAAGCAATTACATTTCCAGAGCTTCCAAGTATCTTGCATCTTCCATGCAAGAGGGCTCACTGCCCAAAGAAGACACACTGTCTTACAAAAAATTGGATTAGATTCGTAGGGTATGAATTGACAAAATAGCTTCTACAAAAGCTTGATTATAGTTTCAATTAAGCACAAAAACACTCCTTCACACTTTGCTCAAACTTCTTCACACTCTGCTCTACAATCAAATGATTAGATCATTGTTCACACACTTGCACTCTCTCTAGCGCTTCTTCACACTTCGACTTCACACAAAAAACCACTCTTATATATCCACAACATGGATTTACATCAACAACTTCATTGACCAAAATATAAAACATATACACAATGTCGGCCCAAATTTATAAGTAAATTTTCAATGCGAATCAAACACTGTCGGCCACAAAATAATGAAGACTTAAAACAATATCCTTGAGCACACCAAACATTCAAATTTTAATCTCCAAGGATCCACAACATGTTACAACCACCATGTCATCCAAGAACATAAAAACCCGAATACACAAGAGAAAAATCACCGACCACGAGCACATCGATCAACACAGATGTGCAACAGAGATAGAGAATGATCTAGAACCATCCACAAGCATCAAGAATCGTCAGAGAAGCATCCAATATAGCTGAAATTACTAGAATCACATCAACTTCAATTAGGAACACTAATTGAAGCCAGATAGAAATTGTCAGAACACAACTGTTCATAACATGATCAAATCTTCACGCGAACCTCTGAAACTTTCAGTGGATAACTAGATATACTCAACAATAAACCCTTTAGTCCATAATGACTGATCATCAACATACTGAGCAAGACACCTTCATGACCTTCACTGTTCCACTGTCAACTTGCAACTCTTTCTTTAAAAAATTTCTCAATATCCTTGACATATACAACCTACAATACATCAATGCTAATAGTGTTGACATCATTGACAACCACATATCAACAACACGACCACAACATCCAACATTATGCTGGATATTTTGAAGAGTTTGTTTCATTTCCCATTCATTGTGGTGAACATTTAATCCTACATCATCTAGGTTTTGATCTTAAGGTTTTCCCTTCTCTTTGTTGTTTTAGATCTAATATTTATAATAGCTTTCTTCATGCATTTAAGAACTTTTTTTTTTTTTTTGGGTGATTGGTAGAACTTGTAGTGTGGATCCCATTGATGATGATGTTACTCACACAACATACAAATATATTTTCAAACAAAGAAACCTATTTATCTTGAAATACCACTGATTCGATTAAGAATTAGTTATCCCAAGGCTTAAGAGTATTAGGTCTTGACTCACTAGGTTCACTTAGGATTCATTATTTTATATTATTTTCAAAAAGGGACTTACATGTATTTAATAATATGCTTAAACTTTGAAAGTAATTTAATTAATCTTAACAATTCCTGCATCAATCACTTTCCACATGCACGATACTTCTAACTATTCCTTCCAAATAAATTGCAAAAGATTAGAGAGAAGAAAAGAGCCTAAGAACTTAAATGCTTTCAAATATTACACACATACACACTGAAAAGACACGTAAGTTGAAGCAAAAAAGTATTTTTACTTCACCAAAATATCTCGTAGCTACATACAATATAGTGCAAGAGTTTAAAGAATTTAACCGTTCACCAATGAGATAGCTTCAAAATGCACCCAAAAATGGTGCAATAAATTAATTATTTCACCAAAATGAACAACTTATAGTCATGCATGATTTTTTTTTAGTAGAAGGCATGAAGCCTATAGATAGTCATGCATGATTTATGATTAGGAATGTCCTTTCTATTACTTCAACACTACAAGTCTCTACGGTATGTACATGCATTTACTAAAGATGAACAAAAAGCATGAAATAGAAGTTAAATTGACAATTTTCCAATTCAAGCTCTACCTTAATAATTTATGATCATTCATCTAATATATCCCGCTCCCTTTTATAGAACTAAGGTAGAGGTTGGTTACAAAATTGCACATGGAAAAACAAAAATAGGTGAATCAACATTAGACACATGGCAATATAATATATTCTATACGTGGGCTATCAAATCGATAGTTTCAAAAGGATTTGATCAACGTTATCTTCATTTGACTTAGTCATTGTTTATTATTTACTTTAACTCTTCAAATTTATAGATAGTGGTCATATTTCCTTGTGGTTAACAAAATATTGATAACAATCCTTTAACTTAGACTTCACTACCCAAATTTGGTTGACTCCTTGCATTTATATCTTTCTCCTTTATCTTTTCTATCATCTATACTCAAAATTGATCCAATTCTAGCATGCTCCAAAATACCTGCAATTTACTATATGAATTATTTCATTGAGTTATTCACTTACATTTGGATCTGCAACTTGATCTTTACCTTCTTGCATGCCTTTCAATATCCCTTAGGATTTTTATAAAGTTTGATAATTCATTTTCCCAACCTACATCTAGAACACTTTGAATCAAATAAGTTTTCTCAAAATTGCTTCACACCAAATTTTCACATAGAAACTTATACATTCAGTCACCATTAGGCTTAATCACATAATACAAACCATCTTAACAATCTTAATCAACAAATCTTAGCACGTAAATCCACCATTTATAATCAATTGGCTTCTAAATCACCTTTTAATCCACTTTGATGTTCTTATGGGACCTTTTTGGAAATTTTGATTGTTACAAAAAAATTGGAAATTTTTACCAAATATGGAATTCAAATGATTTATGTTATCAATTTTAGTAATCAACCTTATTTATTATTTATTCCTTATTTAATATTTTATTTGCAGAAAAAACCCTTCCTTTTGCACTGGCATCTAGATCAAAAACTAAATGTCCTTCATCTGGTTCAGTAGGCTTTGCAACCTTGGCTAGTGTGATTTGTTCCCAATTTAAACAAATTCTGGGTCTAATTAATTATGAAGGAATGATGTGGCAACGTGAACTTCTTCATGCTATGATCAATTTTCTTGATGTTTCATATGCATTATCATTGGTGTGAAATTTGTTACCTTATAGGATATAGAACCACAGGTGCAACATTCGTTTCTCCAAGACTGATGCAGGAGCATCCAGTGGTGTAAGGGCAATCTTGCATCACCCAAAAATAGTTAAATTTCAAGTTTCTTAGTTTTTAGATGTTTTTACATTTTTGGATACCCGTTTCATCATAATGAAATTCCCAATTTATGGTTTTTTATTTTCTATTCATGGGTGGAAAGATATTGCAGTTTTAGTTTCCCAGATTTGCACTTGAAAATCTTCTAAGTTAGATTTGAGGCACTTAGAGTTCTCATATCGGCCCTGAAACTTTCCAAAATTGGCATAGCTAATTTCAAGTGCGTTATTGACTTCGTGACCTTTCCAACAGTTCAAACGGTTCACGAATCGGAGTCCCAGATCAAAAGTTATGGCCCCGAGAAGTTGGCACACTTTCTAGAAGATACAATTGCAATTGCTCTTTTGAAATTTGAACTTCATGTTGTAAATTTTTGGCGCCAAATTGCCTAAACTCAAATTTGAATGTTGTTTTGGCTCCAAACTAAAGAGGAGCTCTATTTATGGGTGGGTTTCTAATTTTTGGGTAACTTTTGGTGACAAGCTCGCATATTGCGAAAGGGTTATTCTGTAGCTTTCTGTAACTTGCATGTGTTGTAGAACTTGGGGATTTGAGATCTGCATGTAAAAGCTCCATTTTCTGAATAATAAAATTATTCTCTTATTTGTGGGTTATTTTCTAAGTCTCGGGCTGCGCCCTCATCAAATCTCAAATTTTTTAAGAAGAAAAAATTATCTGCCTTGCCAATTTAAAATTATTTCAAAGGGAAACCAACACTATTTTGAGCATTCTTTTCACTTCCATCAAAATTACTCATTTAAAACTAAAATTTTGAAACTCTTATCTTGACTTATGGAATTATTACCTTCTAGTGCCATAAGCAGTAAATTTTGGGGTTTGGTTCCCCATTCTGTTGAAGTAAAATGGGGCATACATTATAAGACCACACAACAACTAGCAACCAAAAAAAAAAAAATTAAAAGAAAAGAAACAAGAGTACATTAAGCATAGATTTCAAAATATCCATTAAACTAATTCACCTTTATGTTTCACACAAAATATGATGTTTAATACAACAAACATAAAAATTAAAGGAACTTAAGTGTGTGCCCTCTTGATTCATTCCTTCATAAAGTTAAGACATAGTAACCATCTATATTAGGCTACATAGTTTGATTTACCCTTTTAAGCCGACCTTGGATAGAACCTTGTTTCCAATCAAGCATTCACAACCCTAACAAGGTTATCTCCATAATTCCCCCAAACATAGCTTTATTGCTATTCAGGCATCCATAACTCCGATAAAGATATTTGGATGACCTAAAGAGTTGAATTTCTCTTTTCTTACTAATGTTACAACAAGAGACTAAAAAAGATTAGTGAAAATGAAAATTTCAAAGTATATGAAGACTTACAAAAGAATTTTGTGGTAACAGATGGATACGAATCAGATGAGTCCTCTTGCAGAGAAAATGACAGAGATGAAGACAAGGAGAAAAAAGTTTAGATTGAAGAGGAAGAATCTCTAGAAAAGATCCCTAAGACCCCTAAGTATGTTCAAAAGAATCATTTTGAAGATCAGATCATTGATGACAAAAGCAAGGGTGTGTTGACAAGAAGAAAAGTTGATATGATAAAAGAATAGGTAAACCTATGTTTACTCTCTAAAGTTGAACCTAAAATAGTGATTGAAGCATCCAAGGATGAATATTGGATCAAGGCTATCGAAGAATAACTAATGCAGATTGAGAAGAATTAGACTTGGGAACTTGTCCCAAGACTAGCCAACAAGAATGTGATTGGAACTAAGTGGGTATTCTAGATCAAACTGAATGAGAATGGAGTAGTAAGAAACAAGGCAAGGCTTGTGTGTAAGGGCTACACAAGTAGAAGGAATGGATTTTGAGGAGACATTTTCTCCGGTGGAAAGAATGGAAGCTATCAGGATGTTTTTGGCTTTTGCAACACAAATATTTCAAGGTTTATCAGATGGATGTGAAGTCTACTTTCTTGAATGGTGAGTTGGAAGAAGAGGTATACATTGAACAACCAAAAGGATTTTAGATATCAGAAAAATTGGATATGGTTTCCAGATTGAAGAAGACACTATATGGATTGAAGCAAGTTCCTAGAGCTTGGTATGCAAGGTTGGATAATTACTTGATACAACAAGGATTCAATAAAGGTACCATAGATAGTAATCTTTATTTCAAAGTTGAAAAAGATCAAATCTTGACTATGGTTGTGTATGTTGATGACATAATTTTTGGAGGAAATGAAGCTATATGCAAGAATTTCGCAAAAGAGATGTAGAAATATTTTGAGATGTCTATATTTGGGGTGATGAATTTCATCCTTGGGTTTCAAATTAATCAGAAAGAGAAAGGTATATTCATTTCAAAATAAAAATATGTTAAAGAAATGTTGAAGAAATTTGGATTGGAATATTCTAAGCCGATATGTACTCCTATGAATACTGGTTGCAAGCTAAGTAAGAATGTTGAATCTCCTAAGGTTGATTAAAGCAAGTACATATCAATGATTGGAGGACTGCTATATCTATCTACTACTAGACCAGATATCATGCATGCAATTTGTCTTGTGGCTAGATTTCAAGAAGATCCTAGAGAGTCACATGTTGCAACATTGATGAGGATATTCAAATACTTGAAGGACAGTCTAAAACATGGTTTGTCATATCCAAAGGATACTAATTTTTCTTTGAGTGCTTACACAGATGTTGATTGGGTAGGTTGTATGGATGATAGGAAAAGTACAAGTTGTGGTGCACTCTTTCTTGGATGTAGATTGGTTTCTTGGTTGAGCAAGAAGCAAGGTTCAGTGTCCCTATATATAGCAGAGACAAAATACACTGCAACGACATCTTGTTGCACACAGGTGTTGTGGATGAGGAAAACCTTGAAGGATATCAAAGTGGTCATTGTTACCCATTTTTGCTATTGGCTCAAGTTGGTTGAGCTTAAGTGATTATAAATGAAAAGGCATGTACATTTTTCTACTATATTACATGTCATGTGCATAGAGAAATCAAAAGACTATTCTACCATATTATAGTATGCAATTGGATATTACATAGGAGAAGATTGCACAAATGTTTTCGAAAAACATAGTCTTTATTGATAATGTAAATGTGTATTGTCTCACACAAGTTGTGAGACTGGCTCTCTTAATGTACATGAATGAAAATAATATACATTTACAAATATCAAAATAAAAACATGCACATATAGGGAAAGAAGACCATTCATTGCCTAAATGACTGGTTCTAGTTGGGTTGCCTCACATTGTCTTCAGTCTTGCACTTGTCCTGCCTCTAGCCTTTGCTTCCTTATTGCTCCTAGTTTCCTACACCTATTGGAAAGAATGTTGTTAGAGAAATGAAAAGTCTACAATCACCATATGCACATACCTCTATAAACATATAAACTGATCAACCATGCACATTAAAAGAAATAGCTTAATACTGAAATCCAAGAAAGCAAGGAGCATTATCAAACATCTGCCATCTGCACATATTTTTTCTAACTTTTTTGTTTCATGTGCTAGTATAGGAAAATAAATGCTGCTAATTTGTTTCGTCTGATTATAGCATGTGGGGTAAAATATGGCTCCCACAAGGTTTGAGCTCAACATTTTGTCATAGTGTACTTTTGATAATGGATAGAAGGAAAGTTCATCTCTTTATGGTTTACTTGAAAAAGCACACATCATTTATGGTAGTGAATTATTGGTCACTATCATAAGTGACATATAGTTATTCAGGAAAATCATAGAGGATGAATCAAATATCAAGAGCTATCAAGAAGATATCAAGAATATCAAAAGATCATGTGTGACAGTCAATATTGATAGTGGTTCTAGGTATCTACCTTGAGAAAGAGCATATGTAATAGCACTATTGAAAGGAAAGAGTGAAGCAATGATCAAAGTTCCAAAAGACAATCACCATTGCATACAATAGTAAAGACATATATACCATGCCCTCACCAAAGTTTGTCATCCAATAAGCTTCATGTTATTTCTTGCATGTATGCCATCTTCTTGTAAGAGTTTGTATTACATGAGCAGGTCATGGAGGATAATCCAAAGGACAGTGCATAAATGTAAAGGGAAAACCTGGTGATAGTTTTGACACTATGAGCTTTGCTTAAACATAGTATTAAATAAAATTGATCATCAAAATAGGGATAGATTGTTTACTAAAGATTTTCAACCTTTGGAGAGACAGTGAATTTAATGAGGGGCAGTCATTTTACATTAAGTATTGAAGCAAACAGATTTCATAGATTTTAAGTTGCAAATAAAGAGTAAAGGTTTGAGCTATAGTGTGTAATATGTTGGGACATAGATCAAAGAATTGTTCAATGCAATTCATGTATTGTAGTTTAGAGTAATTAACCAAGCAACATTCCCTCTGAGTTAGGCAATGTAAGTAAAGGAAAAATAATGTGAAGAGCCATAAAGTTTTCCTAAGGAGAGGTAAAAGGTACAATCAAGAATACCATGACAATATTTTCGAGCACAAATCCCTTTGAAAGTGACAGTGTTATGACACAATAAAAAGACAGCATAGGAAAGGGACACCATAACATTTTTTTTTAATGCCTATTATTGAAGGAGAAGATAAGAATATGATGTCACAATCATTATCCCTGCAAAGGACTCATGTTCCATATAAAAGTATTGCTCATACAATGGTGATAGTAATGAATATAGACAAAGATCCAATGTCTTGATTGGAGGTAAAAAACAGGTTTTGAAGGGGCCCGAAACCCATAACAAAAGGATAGAGATCCAATGTCATAATCATAGTCATGTTCATAATCAATATGACTATAAGTTATCAGGATACTGCAATAAGAGATATCATAACTATGTAATTCATATCACAGATAAATGACAATA
>VDFB02281492.1:14785612-14827927 GCA_007258455.2 Sequoia sempervirens | reverse complement strand
AAAGAGATGATTTTTGAAAGTAATATACTTATTGTCCTTGGTATGGAATTAAAGAAAATATTTTTACTTGATCAAGTGAGAACACAGGAAGACCCAATGCCAATTGTTGAGTTTGACTTAGATGAAGGGGTAAGTGGCACAGGGTATAACCCTAAGATTGAAACCTTGGTATTTTGGGCCAAACAAAAGAGTACACAAAAACCAAGGTTACTAGATGTAGTGTAGGAAATGAAAGGGGAAACTATGGTGAAAAAATTAAAGGATACATCTCCTCTAGAAGCTGCAACCATGACAATGCATTCAACTATGTTCACCTGAACTACAATTAAGGAGATGGAAGCTAGATTGGGAGAGTACAAAAAGGAACAAAAGTTTTTAAATGATGAAGTAACTAAAATTTTCATGGAAAATGTGAAGTTGAAGGAACAATTGAAAGGAGTAGGCCCCTCATAGAACAAGGAAATAATGTTATACCAGCATCCTCCTACTCCACCAGTTGATATAGAAAGTTCTTCTACTGAACAAGTGATCATTATTAGATAGGAGATTGAAAATTTAAAGAAAGCCAACAATGAGGGTAAGGAAGGAGTGAATAAGAAAATCTACAATGTTTTAGAGAAGTTCCTCGAGAATAGGATAAAGCAAATTATGGATAAGTTGGAAAGTGTGTATGATTGCTATAGCTCAGTGACACAGGCAATTGATCAGATGAAAACACATGTGCCCATACTAGATCCCCTTTTTAAGAACTAGCATCCCATACACCACACATTGGTAACCTTGTGCCGAATCTTATAGAGGAGTACTAAGGCTCTTGCATCATTAAAACCTATATATCAGATTGTTAAAATAGTTATAGATGAATTCCAATATATACAAGGAGAGGACCAAAAGATTAAAAGAAGAATAGATTCATTTCATGCTCTAAAGCAGTGGTTTGTGCCAAAAATATTGAAAGATGACCACTTGAAGGACCTCAATGCATGGAAGAGTGAATTTAGCTAGATTGTTCCACAGTGCATCACTCACATACAAAAGGATGGTGAGTTGAGTCTTGATAGGTTCAACTTTATCATGGATAGAGTAATAGCATTGGATGCTGGATATTCTAATTTTATCATGGATGGCAAGGTGTTACTAGATAGCTGATGGAAGATTCACCTTGCAAATATATTGAAAATTCAAGAATACAATGGCCACATGATTATACAGTGTACACATGGGAGCAAAAGTATTTGGGTACTCCTGAACAGTAGGCCTTGGGGTTGTCATAGTGGAAGAACCTCACATTTAGATACACTAATATGGAGAAAGGACCTTGAATAGATCTGTAGTGATCATGGGTGCCTTATGGAGATTAACAGAATATGGTTTCACGAGTGCTATAGACTTCATTAGTTATCTACTTTCTTTGTTTTATGTTTTAAGAACAACTAATGTTTAGTTTAGTTTATATGAAGAGGCGTGAATTTTGAAAAGCAATATTTTGTAATGGTCTAAAGCTTGTTGCTTCTCTTATAAAAGAGAAACCAAGACTGAATTTTGATATCATCATCATAGGAATTTATAGAAACATATATGAGGAGACTTATGTTATATTGTAATATCTATTTGAAGCAATCAATGGATAAGAATATTTAATCTGGTGCTTGAATTTTTGTCTCAATTATTTGTTGATAATACTGTGTATGATTATATTTTTTATGTAGTTTAGGTTGGAATATAGGGGTATATTATGAATTGGTATAAATTATTTGTTCATAATCATTTGTATTTTTTATTACATTGCATTGCACATCTTTCAAAATCAAAGCATTACTTCACATTGCATAACTAATAACTAGATGTTGATAGATGGAAAAATTTCAATTACAATATAGTTTTTACAAAGTTAACCTAAGCATTTATGCAATTACTTCACATTGCATAACTAATAACTAGGAGTAGTTTCCAATTGAATTTTCTTGTCATGGCATTCCATGAGACCACATTTCTTTGAGGAATTTTTTCAATCAGTTCATTGCCTTGTCTATGCTACCACATTTTTCATACATATTGTCTACCAAAGAATTTTATCAAACAATTCACCGCCTTGTTGCTATGGCTAAAATCCTAAAACAAGTGCTTTCAAACAAGCTATGGATGATTGGAAAAAAGCTATCAAATCATAATAGTAAGCAATAGCATAGACAAGGCAGTGAGCTGGTTGAAAAAATGCCTCAAAGAAATGTGGTCTCTTGGTGAAGGAATGCCATGACAATCCATACCAATTCGCTTGTCATGGAATTCTTCATGGCATTCCATCACCATGATACCACATTTATTTGAGGCATTTTTTCCAAAGTTCATTGCCTTGTCTATGCTACCACATTTTCATACATGTCTACCAAAGCATTTTATCAAACAGTTCATTGCCTTGCTGCTATGGGTAAAAGCCTAAAATAGGTGATTTCAAACAAGCTATGGATGCTTGGAAAAAATATATCAAAGCATAATAGTAAGCAACAAGCTATGGTCTCATGTTTTTTTTGGCACAAAAATCAGTGTGATTTTATTTATTATTTTTTGTAGGTTTTAAATATATTTTTTTTGGCAATTTTGCTGTTTGAAATGGGGAAAAATATATGTGGTCAGTTTTGTACATTTTTTAATTGTAGGATTCTCACAGTTAGTGAAAAAGTTAGTGTTCATGAAGGAATGGAAAAGATGTGTAGAGCCTTTGAATTATACCTGTACTGTGCAATGGCATTGAATCATTTAGCAAATGATTTTTTCTTCACAGGGCAACATTTTCTTGTGGAACAGTTGACTGAGACAACTCTTATTTCAACTAACCACCCTCCCATAAAATATCATTCATATTATAATCTTGCAATATCTTATCATAGTAAATGTGATTATGGCACCATTGGCTACTACTACATGGCATCAATCAAGGAAAGCTAGAGGCCATAGGATTTTGTGGATAGGTTCAATTGAAGTTGAGAGATCTTAAGAGTTCTCTCTCAAATTTTGAATAGGTTTTGGAAGTCCACCTTGAGAACTATGAGAGCTTAAAAGTTGTAGGCCATATATATGCTCAACAAGGGCAAGTAGAGAAGGCTTTGGAAATTTTAAGAAAGGCAACTCACATAGATCCACGTGATGCCCATGCATTTATCAAGGTGGGTGAGTTATTAATATCAACAAACCCCAGTGTGGCCTTAGATTCTCTTAAGACAACAAAGTCTCTTCTGAAGAAGAGAAAAGAAGAAGTGCCCATTAAATTGTTAAACAACATTGGGGTTCTTCATTTTGAGCATGATGAACTAGAGTTGGCTCAACAAACTTTTATGGAGGCATTAAGAAATGGCATTTGGGTTGAATTCATAAATAAAAGCCCCAATGCCAATTCTGTAGTTTTTTCTATGTGCTTTAAGGATATGGAATTCTTCCATTGACTAGAAGAAGGTGGTGTTTCACTTGAGTTACCATGTGAAAAAGTCACAACACTATTTAATCTTGCTATGTTGTTTGAACAACTACATGATACTAAAAAAACAAATCTTTTATATAGGCTAAAATTGTTCAAGTTTCTTGATTATGTGGGTGCATATCTACATCTTGTAGCCATGGCTCAAGGTTGGAATGAGATTCAACTAATCCTATAATTGATTGGGGATGCATTTAAGGTGGATAAAAACTCATCAAATGCTCTATGTATGCTTGGAAATATGGAACTTAAAATAGATGACTGGCTTAAAGCAAAAAAAACAATTAAAGTAGCATGCCAACTTGTCTTGGCTGATGAAGCAAAACAAAAAGATAATGAAGAACGAATGATTCAAATGGAAAGGACAAAGCAAGAGGAAGAACTTTAGTGGGTGATGCAATAAGAGGAGCAATTTGAACGTGTGAAGGAATTATGGAACAATAAGCATAAGGACATGGATGATAACAATGATGAGGCTGGTCTATCTAAGAAGAAACAAAAGAAGGAAAAGATGAAAAAGAAGAAGGATAAGGATGACAAGGCTTATGATTCTTATATGGAGGAACTTGATGTTTCCATGGAAGAGAGGAAAATTATATGAGTGATAAGGCACAAGATGATGCAAAAAATTCCCAATATCTTCTTGTAGCTGCAGGTCTAGAAGACTCTAATGATCACGAGACAAATTCTCCAGTTTCAACAAAATCATGAAGGAGACACGCATACTCTGATTCTGAAAATGATGAAATATTACAAAAATAAATTATGAGAGAAGATGATCCATATGATGATGATGTATAGGCTTCCTAAGATTTAACCAAACCTAGCTCCTATTTTCCAAAAGAAAAATCCCCAAGGCCCATGGGAAATGAATGATGAGCATTTGAGTTTCAACTTGGTTTCATTTCGAAAAGGGCATATTACATTGTACAAGATTTGTTTAACAACAGAATAATTTAATCCACCTATTTGGGACTGTAAAATAAAAATAGATGAATAAATCTATTTTCAATTATAGGTTCTTTTAATCTAGAATCTGATAGAAAGATAAAGCATAATACATTGAAGGACACAAAAAATGTTCTAAAATAAAGACTAAAATAGGTTGCCCATAAAAAAAAAGAAAGAGGAAAAATGAAAATATAACATACCGATGATTCATTTGAGGATTTTGATAAGATCTCATTTAACTATGTCAAATGGATTTGGAAGGGACAAAGCATATTTTATTGACTAAAATTTTTAGTTAGCTTATCCATCGTCATTGTATGCATCATCTTCTCTTGCAATCTATTTCTAAAATGCACCAAACCTAGAATTGATTGGGGATGCACTTAAGGTGGATAAAAACTCATCAAATGCTTTATGTATGCTTGGCAACATGGAGTTGAAAACAAATGACTGACTTAAAGAAAAAGAAACAATTAAAGTAGCATACCAACTTGTCTTGGTTGATGAAGAAAAATGAAAAGATGATGAAGAACGAAGGATTCAAATGGAAAGGAGAAAGAAAGAGGAAGAGCTTTGGTGGGTGATGCAACAAGAAGAGAAATTTGAATGTGAAAAGGAATTATGGAAGAGTAAGCATAAGGACATGGATGATGATGATGATGATGATGAGGTTGGTCAATCTAAGAAGAAACAAAAGAAGGAAAAGAAGAAAAAGAAGAAGGATAAGGACCACAAGGCTTATGATTCTTATATGGAGGAACCTGATGTTGCCATGTAAGATGAGGAAAATTATAAGAGTGATAAGGCACAATATCATGAAGAAAACTCCCAAGATCTTCTTGTAGTTGCAAGTCTAGAAGACTCTAATGATGGCGAGACAAATTCTCTAGTTTCAAAAAAATCATGAAGGAGACATGCATACTCTGATTCTAAAGATGATGAACCATTGTAGAAATAGAGTTTTCGAGAAGATGATCCATATGGTGATGATGTCGAGGCTTCTTGAGCTTTAACCAAACCTAGCTCCTATTTTCCAAAATAACAATCCCCAAGGCCCATGGGAAATGAATGATGAGCATTTGTGTTTCAACTTAGTTTCATTTCAAAAAGGGGACATTACATTGTACAAGATTTTTTTAACAACAAAATAATTTAATCCACCTATTTGGGACTGTAAAATAAAAATAGATGAATTAATCTATTTTCAATTATAGGTTCTTTTAATCTAGAATATGATCGAAAGATAAAGCATAATACATTGAAGGACATAGAAAATGTTCTAAAATAAAGACCAAAATAGGTTGCCCATAAAAAACAAGAGGAAAAATGAAAAGATAGCATACAAATGATTCATTTAAGGTCTTTTGATAAGATCTCATTTAACTATGTAAAATGGATTTGGAAGGGACAAAGCATATTTTATTGAATAAAATTTTGAGGTAGCCTATCCATCGTCATTGTATGCATCATCTTCTCTTGGAATCTGTTGAAACTCAAATGCTCATCATTCATTTCCCATGGGTGTTGGGGACTTTTCTCTTGGAAAATAGGAGCTAGGTCTGGTTAAATCTTAGGAAGCCTAGACATCATCATCATATGGATCATCTTCTCTCAAACTCTATTTTTGCAATGGTTCATCATCTTCAGAATCAGAGTATGCATGTCTCCTTGGTGATTTTGTTGAAACTAGGGAATTTCTCTTGCCATCATCAAAGTCTTCTAGACCTATAGCTGGAAGAAGATCTTGGGATTTTTTTGCATTATCTTGTGCCTTATCACTCATATAATTTTCCTAATCTTCCATGGAAACATTAGGTTTCTCCATATAAGAATCATAAGCCTTGTTTTCCTTATCCTTCTTCTTTTTCTTCTTTTCCTTCTTTTGTTTCTTCTTAGACTAACCAACCTCATCATCGTCACCATCCCTATCCTTATGCTTAATCTTCCATAATTCCTTCACATGTTCAAATGTCTCCTCTTGTTGCATCACTCACCGAAGCTCTTCCTCTTGCTTTATCCTTTCCATCTAAATCCTTCATTCTTCATCAACTTTTCATTTTGCTTCATCATCCAAGACAAGTTGGCATGCTACTTTAATTGTTTCTTTTTCTTTAAGCCAGTCATATGTTTTCAATTCCATGTTTCCAAGCATACATAAAGCATTTGATGAGTTTTTATCCACCTTAAGTGCATCCCCAATCAATTCTAGGCTTGGTGCATTGTAGAAATAGATTTCAAGAGAAGATGATGCATACAATGACAATGGATAAGATACCTCAAAATTTTAGTCAATAAAATATGTTTTGTTCCATTCCAAATCCATTTGACATAGTTAAATGAGATCTTATCAAAATCCTCAAATGAATCATTTGTATAAGTTATCTTTTCATTTTTCCCTCTTTCTTGTTTTTATGTGGGCACCTATTTTAGTCTTTTATTTTAGAACAATTTTTGTGTCCTTCAATGTATTATGATTTATCTTTCTATTAGATTCTAGATTAAAGGAACTTATAATTGAAGATAGATTAATTCATGTATTTTTATTTTATAGTCCCAAATAGGTGCATTAAATTATTTTGTTGTTAAACAAAATTCTAGCAATGTAATGTCCCCTTTTCAAAATGAAACCAAGTTGAAACCCAAATGCTCATCATTCATCTATGGCCTTCTGGATTTTTCTCTTGAAAATAGGAGTATAATAATACCCAAGAGGATCTTAATTGTCACAAAAGTAATAATTTCTATGTTGGCACACGAATTAAAATGCTTCATACAAATGGGCAGCCATTGTGCTAGTTGAAAAGGGTCAATTAGATATTGCAAATCAAGTTTTTACAAAAGTACAAGAAGCTTCTATAGGAAACATCTTTGTTTAGATGCATAATGTGTGGGTAAATCTAGTACATGTTTACTTTGCACAAGGAAAGTTTGCGCTTGTAGTGAAAATGTTTATGCGACAAATGGGGAAGCCATTGTAAAGTGTTAGCATAGAGACCAAGAAATGTTTATGCTGCAAATGGGGCAGCCATTGTGCTAGTTGAAAGGGGTCAATTCGATATTGCAAAGGAAATATTTACACAAGTACAAGAAGATGTCGCAGGAAACATCTTTTTTTAGATGCCTAATGTGTGGGTAAATCTAGCACATGTTTACTTTGCACAAGGATAGTTTGCACTTACAGTGAAAATGTATCAAAATTGTTTGAGGAAATTCTATTTTGGATTTGACACCCAAATTTTATTATATTTAGCTCAAACACATTATGAAGAAGAACAGTGGAAAGATTGTAAAATAACATTATTAAGAGTAGTAGATTGTAATGAGAATTTTGAATTACCTCTGAATTTACTAAAAAGGGTGAACCCAAATTCGAATTCACTGCAAAGGGCCTTGACGACTTCAAATTCATTGCAACAAAATTTGAATTCCTTTCCCGCCTTTTTAGAAGTCTCATGGTCCTCTCCAAATCTTTATCGCTCATGCAACTAGCTACTATAACTGATCAAAATGCCTCAGTGCCAGGCTAACGAATGAAGCGAGGTCTACAATGAACGAATGAAGCGAGGTCTCCAATGAATGAATGAAGTGAGGTATGCAATGAATGTGATAATCATGCTAATACATTGTGCCAATAATTGGCCGAAATGTTTTTTAAATTTTTTATCTAATTTGTATTTGATGACTAACAATTTAGTCATTTTTATTTTTGTGACTAAATAATTTTTTAGTCAACGACCAAATTAGTCATTTATTTACTCATTTATAACTAAATTGTAAAAAAATAGTAGAATTTAGTCATTTTTAGTTGTTGTGAGTAAAAGTTTTAGTCACCTAGTCATTTATTTGGAAAATTCTACTAGTGGGTATATGATGAGCCAAATTTGATCTTCTGTGACAATACATGTGCTATTAACATTTCAAAGAATTTAGTGATGCACTTAAGGAAAAAACATATCTCAATCCGGTATCACTTTTTGAAAGAGAAGGTTGCAAATAATGAAGTGAAGCTTGAGTATGTGCCTACAAAGGATCGAGTTGTTAATATATTCACTAAGGCTCTTCCTAAGGATGATTTTGAGTATCTTCAGGAGAAGTTAGGGATTATTACCCCTCCTTTGAACTAGATGCATAAGGATATGCATCAGTCCAATGGATTTCAAGATTCATTATTTATCCTGGATTCATGTTGGAGGCTACCTCTCAGGGGGAGTAGGTAGTGGCTTTGTTGGTTTTTTCGGTTAGGGGGAGTAAATATTGGTGTAGGTTGGTGTTGTCCTTTTGTCAAATGTGTTAAAGGATATGTGCAGTGGTTGATGATTAATGTGATTTTTTGTGTGATCCTAAGGGGGAGTATGTAGAGCAGTAAAAAGAGAAAGTATGTATGTTTGATGTCAAAGGGAGAAAGAAATGCATTTTTTTTTCCATTTTCCATTGATGTTAAAGGGGGGTGAAAGCTATGTGAAAATCAGATAAGAAAGGGAAAGAAAGTAATGTGAAAAATTTTCAATTGAAAAAGGGAGGGAGAAAAAGGAGAGTATGATATAAGGGGGAGAAAGAAAGATAGAGTTGATGTGGAGCAAGGTGTTGGTGATTAGAGTTATTATGTTTGTTGTTGATGGTTTTTCACCTCATGTGTTGTCATCAATGACAAAGGGGGAGATTGTTGAAAGTATGAGTAGTTGGTGTTGTCATTATGTCAAAAATATTAGGGAGATTATTGTAGGATTATTCTTGTGTTGTCATATATGGTTGGCTATGTTGATGCTTTGATTAGTTACATTATGTTTTCATTAGTAAATACTACCGGTGTCAACCTTAGGTGTTGCTTTAATAAGCTTCTATGGATGTATAGTCGAGTTGCATTCAGTTTAGTGCTGATGATGAAGTACTGAAGATGATAATTATGTGTATCTGGTGCTTGGATTCCAAGTTCTTTTGAGAAATTTTGAATAAAAGAGGAAACAGGGTGTTGCAGAGGTGTTCTATTGTACAAAGTGGTATTATGGTTTGGCTCTACATTTCTTCTATGTTGAAAATGTTCTTATGTGGTTTAGATATGTTGGTTAGAGGTGTTCAAAGGTTCTATATTCAAAATTTCTTGATTTTTATCATCGCACAAAGAGAGTTGTGTTCACCAGTGTGTGAACTGTATATTACAATGGTGTCTAGGAGAAATAGTTTTGCTCCACATTTCTCTGTAGTTTGGTTTTTGGTCTTGCAATTCTAGGAGTGTGCTTATAATAATCATATCTACCTATAGTCGAAGTTGCTCATGGTTTGGTGCTTTGGAAGTCGGTTTCTTGAGTAACAAAGTATGGAAAGTTGTTTGAGTGTACTAGGTGTGTGCATTCTTCAAGTAAAAGTTGTTGTAAAGGAATTTGTTAGTTTTTAGGGTGTTTGTGGAATATTCTAGATTGTTTTCAAGCATGGTGTGTGGTCCGCAAGTTGTCTTTGGGTTTAAGGATACATGTACTTAAATTTTAATGGTGTTTACATAGGTTCAACCAACCTTGGGTGTTTACACTAATTGTGGATTTGCTTCGGTCATTGTGGAAGCATGGCATGGTGTATATGTATGATTTGGTTCCATGTTAAGATGTGGAGTGGTTTTCTTTCATTCCTTTCCACTGCGGGAATGCTTAGTATCGACCTAATTTAAATTTGCATGGTTGAGGTGCATAGCTAACCTTGGAGATTGTATCCAAGGTTGAAGAAGGTATAAATACATGTTGAAGTTGATGGAGAATAGTAGTTAGTTGTGTGATGCAAATTGCAAAGTTGTGAAGTGCAAATTTGAGAAGTATAGTGTGAACTTTAATGAGTTATACTATTGGAAGCAATGAGAAAAAGGTGTCTATAATATTTAGGAAGGTTGTGAATGTGTTGGTGATGCTATGGTGGAATTTTCTATTGCATGGAGATGGATTTCTCACTATAAATTTCTTCTTTCTTATTTTTTTTAATCTGGCAATGAGCCCTTCATTATTTTGGGCAATGAGCCTTTTGTATTCAGTGTTGCAATTAATTTATATTGTGAGCTAATCATCACCGTGGTTTTTCCCTTCTTTGGTTTTCCACGTAAATTTGGTGTTCTATAGTGCATGGTGTTGATGCATTTCAATTTTTGTTATTTTCTTTCATACTAAATCATTCCAATTGATTAAGGGTTAATTAAGTTGATGTGGATCTAAAAGTTTATGAGGGTTTTGGATGTTTTAATATACAAATGATTCACCCCCCTCTTAGGTGTCTTGTGTGCATTCAACACAAGTGAATTCATTTAAAATTTATTTTTTGTATGTAGTCCTTATTATAAGTTTCCCAAAAAGTATAATTTTAAATATATTTAATTTGATTATTATATTTATTTATTTATTGTGAATATAGTTTTCCAATGAACATCAAGGTCTTTGTTTCACACATATGAAAAATAGGAAAATAGAGAAAAAAAATCTAAAAAATGCATTTCCTCTAGGTATTGATGTCCTTATTCCAACAAAAAAAATTGAATTGCAATACATACAAAAAAAGTTATGCTCCTAATTGTACACCTATGTCTAGATTGTAATTGGTTTGACTTCAAAACTTAATTAAAAAAATATCAATAAAACATTATGAAACCAAATGCATCATCTATATATTGTAGTTATAATTTTAATTTTTTTTAAAAAAGAATTTTATCCTTCATAGAAAAAAAGTTGTGTGGTTTATAGTACACATCACTCTTTAAAAATGGTGTTTACTTTTAAAAACTAGTTATCGAAGGATATGGAAAAATACATGCAATTTGATTCCACTTTTTTTTTAAAAAAATATTTAGAATCTACAGATAAAACATCACAAATCACTAGTTTGCATCATCTTCAAATTCCTCATAGTTTAGCAGCTATAGGTGTCTGAAAGTGAAGATTTAGTTCAAAATGTTCATTTCAATGTCAAGTTTGGCCAAAAAGTGTAACCCACTATTGTGGGATCACCCTTAAAAGATAAATAAAAGTAAATAAGATGCTAATTATGCAGAACACGTGGAAGCACTTGAAAGGCTTGGTGTTAGTGTGAAGGGCATGCCACACTCTAAGATGTTGAAAATTGTTGTCATTAATGTCAAAGGTATTTGAAAGTTGGGGGATTAGTCGATATAAAATAAGAGATGCAAGAAAATAAATTAAAATTATATTGTTGCTAAGGGTCGACCCTTAGACTCTTGGCATCCTCCCTCATTAATAAATAAAAAATGCAAATTATTTTTTTATGAAGAGACCGACCCTCTTAAGTGGTGTGCCTCATTTTGGGAAATTAAATTTAAAAATATAAATAATAAATAATATTTTATAGGGATTGACCCCTATTTGTGCACCCACTATTAAGGTGAAAAGGTGTAAACAAAACAAGAAGCTGCATCCATTTTTAATGTATGTATTTATTCATAATTTTTCCTCCCTTGATGCAAATATTTAAAAAGATTGCAAAGTCCATTTGAAAGCAAGCAATTCATTGAATATCATTTGTATAAGGAGAAAACATAAATGTAGAATTTTGAAGACATATGAACAAAATTATGAGACATATGAGCATATTTATTAGAGCTTTATGGCATAATTTATGAAGGATATTTGAATATTCTAAAGGAATATTTTGATAAAGTAGTGAGCAGATTTATGAAGGTGAATTAGGGAAGATTTAAGAATAAGTCTCAAATAAATTATTATATTGTTCATTTAGAGGTTGGTGCCTTCTAACTAAGGAGATCAGGAGGTTGGTGCCTATTATTAGAAGAGATTGATGTCTCTTTTTGAGTTAGTGCTCAGTTGTGGGGATTGGTTACTCTAGTGGGTTGGTGCCTACGAAATAGTTTTTGTAAAAGTAGGTTGGTTCCTACAAGAAGATCTACATATAAGTAATATTTTGTCGTGGTTTTTCCTGCAAGAGTTTCCACATAAATCTTGTGTTCGTCTTGTGTTCTTAATTACTAGATCTTGCATGTGTGCTATTGCTATGATTAATTAAGTTTTGAAAAGTAAAAGTTTGTTGTTATAATAATTCACCCTCTCCTCTCAATATAACTAAGTACTCTTCAATTGGTATCAGAGTGGTTCCTTCAAAGATAGTCTAGCCACTAGAAGGAAGATATAAAAGAGCACATATGGTTGAACAAGAAGGATATGGATTCTCATCAAATAGGGAATATCATTCGATGGAACAAACTATGCATTTTGAATCATAAGGATGTAAACCTATTTGTCTGCTCTAGGCTTTGATATTTGGCAACTGATGGAAAATGGCTATATAGCCCCTATGACTCCCCCAATAAATCAAGTGAGAAAGAGGGAAAGTGAAACAATGCAAAATCCAAGAATATAATTTTGTGTGGATTATCTGAATCAAAGTTTTTAAAATTTATGCATTGCAAATCACCTAAGGACATGTGGGATAAGTTGAAGAATATCTATGAAGGAGATGATAAAGTAAAGAAGGAAATGCTTCAAACTCATAGGAGACAATTTGAAAGCCTTAAGATGAAAGAAGAAGATATAGCCTCCTATTTTTTTCACATTGATGAGATCATGAACACAATAAAAGGCCTTGGTGAACTAGCTAAAGTAGTCATAATTGTGCAAAAGGTACTAAGGTCTTTACCTCTAAGGTTTGATTCCAAGGTTTCAGCAATTGAAGAAATGAGAGAGCTAGAAAAATTAACAAAGGATGAGTTGCATGGGATTCTTACTGCCTATGAAATGAGGATTGAAGACAAGTCATATAAAAGGGAGGCAACCTTCAAAGAATAAAATAAGGGAAAGAATGAAGTATATAAATCAAGTGATAATTCAAATAATGAAATGAATGAAGATCACTTCATGAGAAAGCTAGAAAGAAAGGAATCGAGAAGTACCAAGGTAAGTTACCATTTAAATTTTTTAAGTATGGTAGAATAGGTCATTTTTCTTCTAAGTGTCCATAGGGTAAGAGTGAAATAAATGATGATGAAGAGGATCACTACATGAAGAAAGGAATAAGATATCAACAAAATAATGTCTAAAAATAAGGTCAACATGAAAATAAGAAGATGAATTTCCAAAAGTACAAGAAGAGTCTTTATTCAAAGAAAGCAACAAAGAAATTTTAAATAGAGATAGAGAAGAAATAATCTTGATGGTGATGGAAGAAAAGGATACTGAAGACAAAATAAAGAAGAGATATTTAGAAGAAGAGCATAGTGAAGATGAAGGAGAAGTGGATCTTGAGGAGGAAATCCATTATACCTACAGTGAGATTGAAAAGCTTAAGAAAAAAAAATTGAGACAAGGAATATGAATTCAAGAGAACATTAAAGCTAAAAAAAATTCTCACAAAGTCTTGAAGAATCAAAAAAATTGATCATAGATCTAAAGGTTCGAGTAGAAGAAGCAAAAAGGATTGGAAGAGGAGATGAGAAATCAATTGAATATAAAGGAAGAAAATTGCGAGAAGTTGGAATCCAAGATTGATTTCCTAAGAAAGGAATTGGAGAGGAAAATGGCTCAATTAAACAAAAAATTGAAGAATGAGAAGAGTTTGAAAATATTGGGTGACATCATAAAATATCAAAAGCCTATGTTCGATAGGAGTGGTATTGGCTATGAAGAAGTACATAGTTCTATAACAACTCAATCATCAAAGAAATTAAATGAAGAGAATAATTATACTAATGCCATTAAAAGTTCCATAAAAGATGAAATCAGAAAAAATAAGAACTAGAATCCAAGCATACCTCCATAAGCTAAGAATGACATGGTTAGGAAACCTCTTCCACCAAGGAAAAATCATATACCCAGGTTCTATCATTCTCTTTTTGGTTATTTATTTTTGTGCAATCAATTTGTTCATAAGGAAACTGATTGTAGAATTCATGTATGAAGTAACTTTAGGAATAAATAAATGAATTATGGAGCATGGAACGAGAACAAAAGTCATGGGTTCATAAACAAAAATTTCAACTCTTTTGATCCTCTTGTGGATTATGTCATATGTTACAAGTGTAAAATTTTTTGCAATACAACATAATTTTATAGAAGTGACATTGTAGAAAATTCCAAACAAAGTAAGAAGGAAGAAAACTCAATCAAGAAAAAGGAGGAGAATTCAAAAATATGGAGAAAGAAGAAGGAAGAAGAAAAGAAATAAAAATTCATATTAGTTCAAACATCCCTACATGCATGAAATAAAGGAGATCAATGGTATATTGATAGTAGCTGTTCAAAGTACATGGCAAGTGATAAGAGTAAATTCTTTACCTTCAAACAAGTGAATAGTGGATTAGTGAAATTTAGAGATAATGCTTTCATAAAGATATCTAGGAAAGGCACACTTAGCCTTGATAATGGTAAAAAAACATCAAGAATGGGTTATATGTTGAGGGGATGAGGCACAATCTTCTAAGTGTAAGTCAAATATGTGACCAATGGAACACTCTTATATTTCATGCAGAAAGATGTGAAATTAGCAAAGCAAGGAAGCAAGTGGTAGAATCCAAAAGAGAATATAAAAATCCCTATGTTTTTAGTGAGATCGAAGGAGAAAGATGATGTATGATTCAAGAAGATGAAAGTTGGTTATGGCATAGGATAATGGGGCACATAAACTCTAACAATATTGTTAAGACCAGTTGCAAGGAATCTATGAGAGACATGCCGAATATTTCAAATCCTTCCAATATCACTTGTAAGAAATGTCAACTTGGGAATCAAACTAGAGTGAGCTTTAAATTAAAGGAACACTCTACATTGAAACCATTGGAGCTTATACATAAGAATATTTTCCATCCATCTAGAATAAAATTATGCAAGGAGAGAGGCATTCCATGTTGTTAATTGATAAATATTCTATAGTGACTTGGGTCACATTTTTAAAAGAAAAATTTGAAGCTTTTGACAAGTTTAATGCATTCAAAGCCTTAGTGGAGAATGAAACAAGATTCTTAGATCAAATAGATGAGGAGAATTCACTTCAATGAGTTTGAAGACTTATTTGAAAAGAATAGGATAAGAATACTATACTATTGTAAGAACTCCACAACAAAATGGGGTTGTAGAAAGGAATAATAGAACAATCCAAGAAATGGCTAGAGTCATGCTAAATGACTCCAAGTTACCTAGAAAAAATGTGATTGACATTGAGTGGGTCTTCAAAAATAAGTTGAATGAAGATGGTCAAATTGTAAGGAACGAGGCAAGGTTGGTATGCAAAGGATATACACAAGTAGAAGGTATCAACTTTAAATAAAGATTTTCCCTTGTTGCTAGATTGGAAGCTATCAAAATATTTTTAGCATTCTCCAGTTTCAAAAATTTCAAGGTCTATTAGATGGATGTTAAGTCTACCTTAATGGAAATCTAGAGGAAGAGGTATATATTGAACATCCAAAAGGATTCTTTTTGTCAGAAAATAGGGATTATATGTTCATATTGAAGAAATCTCTTTATAGACTAAAACAAGCCCCCACAACATGGTATGCAAGACTTGATCAATACCTACAACAACAAGCATTTAAGAATGGAATTGTGGATAGCAATATTTATATCATGATTGTGGATAATGATCAGTTGATAGTTGTGGTCTATGTTGATGGTATTATATTTGGAGGAAGTAGTGGCAATATGTATCAAAATTTTGTCATGGAGATGCAAAAAAATTCAAAATGTTTATTCTTGGTGAGTTATATTTCTTCCTTGGTTACAAATTTCTCAATCAAACAAAGTGATATTTATTTCACAAACCAATATGTTAAGAAAATTTTGAAAAAGTTCATAATGGAGGATTATAATCCTGTGAGTACACCCATGGTAGCAGGATGTAAATCAATAAGGATGATGAATCACCTAAGGAAAATTAGATTCTTTAGAGGTAAATGATTGGAAACTTGTTAGATTGACAGCCTCAAGGCCTAACATTATGCAAGTAGTTGTTATTGTGGCAAGGTTTCAAGCCGCACCTAAAGAAACTCATGTACAAGTAGTAAAAAGGATACTCAAATATTTAAAAGGTACATTGTACTTTGGCATATGGTACCCAATAAGTGAATATTTCACCTTAACAACATATACAAATGAAGATTGGGCTAGTAATATTAATGATATAAAGAGTACAAGTGGAGGTACATTGTTTCTAGGAGATAATATTTTTTAATGGTTGAGTAAGAAACAAGCATCAGTTTCCCTATCCACGATAGAGGTGTACATTGAAGAAATTGTTGGAAGTTTGTCATTGATGAAGTTGTTTGGAAACATGAGATTGAGGTGCATATATTGCTTGATCCAATGTTTTTATTGATTTCAACATTGTTATGATCATTCTAGCATGTATTGGAAGCATTCTTGAAGACATTTCAACATAACAAGTTGATCCGAAAAATATGGTTATACAAGAATTTGGCTAAGTATTTCTTCTGACAATGTTGTGGTTCAATGCGATAGTTTTTGAGTCCATACTCCACCACAAGTAGGTAAATCACCTTGCAATTATAACTATAGTTTTGAGTTCATCAGATGCATCTACATTCAATATTTTATGACACTTTGCGAAGTATTCTGAAAGTTATGGATGACAGAGTTCATCCTTGTATTTTGCAGTGGTTCCTTGTATAGTGTATTAAGTGGGAGATTTTGCATTTCTTCATGGATAATTGTTTTATTCTTTGATAATGAGGATAAGCTAGTAGATGTCATTTGAGTGGGAAATCAAAGGAAGATCGAGTCTTCAAGTCACACGTATGGTGAATTGTATGTACATATGAAGGTTTTGTGTTTAGGTCTACTTTTTGGGCTGACCTAACACGTTTGATGTTTTGTGGAGGAAGAAAAAGTAACTTTATCTTATGTGGGATTTATATTAGGTCCACATTGACCTATCTTGATGTAAATTGAATTTTGAATTATGGCGCAAGATATGGATTTTTTTTTTTGAGGACGACATGCTTAATTTTGTGTGTTACTTCTAATTAGGCCGACCTAATTGAAGTTACATTTGATATGGGATATATATATATATATATATATATATATATATATATATATATATATGTTGATGATGTTTTCTGCACAACAACAACTCAGAAAGAATATGAAATCCTATCTCTCTTGAAAGGTAAATCTCTATCAACGAGCCTCAAGAGATAACCCCAAGGTCTCTAATGTCAGGTCTTGACAATGCATAAACAACTGAGTGATAAATGTGAAAATGTTGGTAATCACAAAGGGACCTTACTACAAGCAAATACTGAATCTTTAACTTATCAAGATCTAGCAATATGATGATACTTCAATCCTAAATCTAACCCAAATGATAAAGAAATAAAAAAAGATAAGGGTTTAAGAGAGACCTTAAGATTAAATCTACTTCTAAGACTAACAATGCAAATGATGAAATACTTGAAATGGACCAATCCCTCATAAACTAATTCCTGCTTAACCAAGATAAATTTGCAATCTCACAAGAATAGTGCAATCTTCTAAGGTATTAAAGATTTTCAGATCATGAACATTCATCCAAGACAACCCAATTGCAATTAAAATGAATAAACCTCACAATTGAACTAAGCACAATGAATATAAGGTCTAGGCTAACTTTGCAAAGAAACTAACAATCAACTAGTTGCAAAAAGTATGGACCAGGGACTGCTGCAAACACTTTAACCATCAAACCATAAACACCATTGAATCAAATCTAAATCTAAATCTAACATACATCTAATAACCTTGAGCAATTTAAAAGATAGAATCACAAGAACCATGCAAGATAAGTCAACACAAAAGAGATCACCAGAAAACCACAATGTCTTCAATTGTATTGAATCATCCAATATCAACAACAATTCCAATGTTCCGTGTTACATCATTTGCTCAAAATGAACTAACTTCTAACCCTAAGTCTTACTTTACTACCCTAATTTCCTCTAAGCCAAGAAATATCTCTAATTTCTTCTACTACTATTGTTGTCTACCCCTTACAAATGAGGCAAAATGCCATATTTATAGAAAACCCCCAGAGCATCTCGGCCCAATTTAGATTCTACAATAATAAAATAGCCATAAACAAGTCAGCCAAGAGGAATTAAAAAAAATGAATTAGCATTAAATGCTTGGGACTCATTTAGGTTAGCCTGGGATTTCCAATGTAACGATCCAATGCATGTGAAGGACGAAAAAACTAGGTAGAAAAGGCCCCGAATAAATAGGAAGCACAACTTCCAATGCAATCGATCATTAACTGGCCCCTTCATCCTTGTCTTGATCTAATTTATATGGCATCTTAAGAAAAATACCCTCCAGGTCAGCCACAAGTGAAGTAATAAATACTTTGAACCCTCCTTCAATCGAATCAATCTCCTCTAGAATTTCCTTGACGACCCTGTTAAATCCAACCTGCACTTAGCAAAAACCAACATCAATAATACCGATTATATCATGAGGATCAAAATTATCCCATCACAAATAACATACTCATCATTCAAATAAATCTGAGCAAAGATCGAAATCAACCCCGAAATATCGTTAATACACTTCCTTCACAGTTCGAGATTTTCACCCCTCAGTGGAATCTAGGCTAGAAGGGAATTTCAGGAAAATCCAAGCCAGGCGGATTCTGGCGAAAACAATCCACAGTCAACAAATTCTAGAAAATGAAGAGACAACGAGATTTTTGGGAAAATCCAGAGGGAGCGGAAATCCGCGAAGCAGGCAAAACTCTGGATTTTGGGAAAACACATAGGACAAGGAAAACCAGGGAAATCTGCCAGCATAGGAAAAATCCCGAAACTGAAAGAAAACCTGAACTTCGACATTCTCTAATGATTTCACTCAAATTGATCAAAAGATGACTAATTTGAGGATCTGGGCTCAAATGCATCAACATTCATAAAATGATAGACCAAAACCAAATCCGAGAATTCGACAAGGAGACAAAATTTTGAGAAAATCCGATCCAGGTGAAATTCCGAGAGGGACCAAAATCTCTCGAAAACAGTGCAAAACACCAGCCGCTGGGCTTTGAGTGAAATCCGGGAAAATCCAGATGGGGCGAAAAATCCTGAAAGCAGTGAAAAACCCGAAATGAGCTCAAAACGTTAGATTTTCAAAATACTTCCTAGAAAGGGGGCATATGCACAAAGAAGATAATCCTTCAAGTATGTGTTAAGGCAACAAAACCTCAAAAACAAAGGGCCAAAGCACCAAAACCAGAGCAAAAGAGGGTCCCTACTTTCAGTGGGGTGTGTGTGCGAAAACTGCACAACAAATGGTGACTATGCTGGGAAATTCTCTAGAGCATTTGATGACGAACATGAATCAAGAACCCATAATCTTTGGTTTTGGTCTCCATATCAAGAAAAAAAATCAAAATGCAAGATGAAAGAAAATTAGAACCAAAGGCAGACTGAACCTTTCATAAACTAAAAAAATGAGTGTGTGTACATGAGTTCATTTCCTTCCTTGAGCCATAATAGAAACCAAGCTTAGTCAGAGCAGGCTACGTAAAGATTCTAAATTCAAAAGAAACCTGGATAGAGCCTCACTGTCAGTAAGGCGTCCATAGCCCTGACGCGGTTATCGTTGTGATTCTCCCAAACATAGCTCTATTGCTAGCCAGACATCCATAGCCCCGATAGAGATATTCGGATACTCCTGATAAGTTGAATTCATTCTTTTGATTTTCAATATTTCACTTTTCTTTTCTTTTGATATTCTCTTTCTTTTCACTTTTTCGTTTCAACTTGTGAACAATGAAGTTCACACTTAGGGCTGAGAACCACAATGGCACTGAAGCAAAACATAATATTTTTCACCTAACATGACCTCACAAAGATCCCACAACAACCTTAGGATTCTTAAGATGTATGAAAGATATAAGATTTCAAGATACTTCAGGTTCAAATCAAGCCAATGACCTATCCTCTTCGAATCAAGCATTTAGACTGTTGGACACTAACAAAAGATCTTTACCATTAATTCCAAAGATATGATTAAAGTCCATCAATGAAATACTTAGAACAGTCCTAGATAAGAATATAATTATTGTGCAGGAAAGACACTTCCCCAACCAAAAAGAAGAAAAACCAAGGTAGAGAAGCAAAGAAACAACCAAACCAACACCCAAAGCAAACCTAAACTAACCAAAACAAAATCAAACCAAAGGAAACAAAGCAACCAAACTAATCAAACCTAAACTAATCCTAAAGCAACCTATCCCAACTATATACAAAGAGACTCATAACAACTCATCATTAGACAGGGTGAACTAAGACCCACCCCCATACGGCTCATCAATGCATGGACAAGCAACAAGGTAATGGTAACATTCCTCAAAAATGCAAATTTATCTTTATACTTAGCAAAATAAACCTCAAAAATGCAACATTCAAATTCAACCTCATAATCAGGAATAATCAGCAATTGAGGCAATTTATTGAAACCATGATCAGTCCATATACAAGTTGTCTTTCCTAAACTACCATAATCAAATTGATAAGCTTCAGAATTTTTTGCAAGGAGAGAAACAACCTGATTTTGTACTGCTATAGACTGAATGTGGTATTCAACATCCTGCACTTGTGAAGAGCTAATATCTATGTCATCAGGACGTCTCCACTGATGGTGCAATATCCCTCTTGCATTTGCAACTCCCTTGAAAAAATGTTCATGAAGCACATCTTCAAGCTCATCTACGCCTAAAGTAGGACAATCAAGCTCATTAGTGATGGCTGCAACATTGTTGTTCTCAACACCACTTGGATTTTCCTGCACATGAGCATAAACCACATTAGTCACCTTGTCATTAATACATAAAATATGTGAATTTTATATATTTAGTCCACCAACAGATAAAGAAAAATAGAATTAGATGAACAAGAAAACTCCTTGAATTATTTTATTGGCACTGGTGCAGGTTTGTGACTGTAATCTTCAGGAACATCAGCTTCTTTATCAACACCATCAACTCCTACAACTTGCTTCATGGGACATTCATTAACAATATGTTAAGGATCCTCAATCAAAAGCTCAACCTCCTCCAGGGCTGCCTCAGCATTTACTACCATGACCTTCTTAGATCCAATGCTAGTTGAATCTTCTACTAGACATTCACCAGTAGCTTGTTGAAATTCTTTTATTGAAAGCTCATTCTTCCTAGTTTGATGCACATGATCTAACAACCATACTTGCTCTTGTACCTCCTCTATTAATTCTACCGATGCTTCAGCACTGCCAGATTTATGAATAGGCATATCATGTAAATGAGGATTTCCTCAGTCTCCCATTCTTGAGGGTCAATTGTTAATGCATAATTTCCCAAGCTTGTTTCAGACAGAAATACCCCCTTAAAAGTATTTGTATCAGCATGGCTTGAAGCACCCTTTTGTTCAGAAAGAAAATCTCTTTTAAGAGACCTTAGTACCACGTCCCTAATGGTAGAATCCCTTAACAACTCATGTGTAGAGAGACTTACTTTGAATTTCTTGAATTCTTCTACCACACACTCTCCTATTTGCTCTGCAGTCATGGTAAAACAGTTTTCTTCAGAGCTAACCACAAATTTATCCCTGCTATTTTCAACGCTTCCTCCTTTATCAAATTGTCCTACACTCATGAAATACTGAGTTGGCACATGATGGAATGCTTGAACCTCTTCAGTTGTATACTCTTCTTCATCTAGTGGACCATTGTCATTCTCCTCATTATTTCCAAAGGATTGAACTATAGATTCTTCACTGTATACATACCCTGTTTCAACACCTTTATTCTATTCTTCTTCTGGTTCATTCTCTTCACTTTTTGGAAATGGGACATGATTTACAACCATGACTGATACGTCATAAGGATTAGATGGCACTATCTCCATCCCACTCGAACTGTTGCGGTCATGTTGGACTTTCTGTTGGAAAATAGATGCAGCAGTCTAGAATTCTTGACAGTCCAACTCAGAGTGTTGATTAGTATTAATGGCCTACACCATCCTGAAAGAGATTTTTTTGCTAGATAAACTTCACTAGATTTCTCTTGATTTTTTGAATGATCCATAGAGGTTAAGGCTCCTTCATTATTCTGAAGTGGTGGATGCCTTCCATTATCTTCATCAAATGTTGGCCCTGAGTGTTGATCTTCAAAATACTTTCTGCTATCAAGATTCTGCCCCTGAGCTTGCATCATATCATTGTTTCTTTGATCATAATTAGACTGAATCCCCCTTTGGGCTGCCTGGGATTGACTATTTTGGTGCCTTAGGTAGGTGACTTTGGCATTCAGCTTCTCAACTAGCTTTGTGAGTGCATCCAACCTCTCCTTGTCTGCACTGTTTGATGGAAGAACAATACCAATTGAATTATGCATATAAACATTATGGAGTCCATGGTTCAAAGATTGATTAAATATCTTAGAGCTCTACAAGTAATCAAGTATATTAGCTTCTTGAGGAGGAAATGCACGCTGGTTCTTATCTAGAGGGTAATTTGGGATGGGTGGAGTTTGATAGGGATGACCTGGGTGTGAAACCAAGGGTGATTGAGGGACTGGACTCAACATAGGTGTTTGGTTAGCTAAGGGTCCAGAAAAGTGCTATCTCAAATCTGTACTTACTTTGACAACGACATCATAAGCTTCAAATAGGCTACTAGGAGGGTTTGCTTTCCATTTGATGAAAGTAGATGTTAAACTATCCAAAGCTTCATAATAAATCTCCCTGAAAGAGGCATCGTCTATAGCATAAGGGGGCTTCAGCCTAGCATAAGCCTTATGAAATCTATTATTGAAAGCCACTATTGGTTCATTTGCCTCCCTCTTGACTCCAGTAAACTATAGAAGTAACTCATTAGCATTGATTGGGATCTTAAATTTATGTAAAAATGCAGTTTCCAATTGAAGCTAAGTAGTGATGGACCCAACAAGAAGATGGTTATACCAAAAAAATGCCTCATCCCCAAGGGAATATGGGAAAAGTTTGCATGCAACATCCTCATGATTAATTCCCCTATCCTTAAGGGTAGTTTTAAAAATACTAATATGCTCCTCTCCAGTCCTTTTGGGATCATTAATGTGAAACTTGGAGTAGAAAAGCTCAGGTTTCTTTGGAATAGGATTGTAATGGTTGAAAGATAAGGGAGATGGGTTGTTCGCCAAGAAATCCATTGGTGAAAGTGTAGGTGGTAATGGCTAATTTATGACTAGCTGAGGCTACTGAATGGGGATGGATTTAGAATTAGATGAAGATGGGGATGATGATTCTTCCCTTCTGCTAGTCCTTCTTGACCTAGTAGGGGCTCACAATTCTTGAGATTCCTCTTCTCCTGGTGCAGATCTGATTCTTCTTCTAAATCTTTCAAGAGAAATGGCAGACAAAAATCGATCCAACTTGCTTATTAAGGCCCTCCTTCTAGCGCCAATCTGTTGATGATGTTTTATGCACAATAATTTAGAAAAAATATGAAATCCTATCTCTCTTGAAAGGTAAATCTCTATCAGCAAGCCTCAAGAGATAACCCCAAGGTCTCTAATGTCAGGCCTTGACAATGCATAAACAACTGAGTGATAAATGTGAAAATGCTGGTAATCACAAAGGGGCCTTACTACAAGCAAATACTAAATCTTTAACTTATCAGATCTAGCAATATGATGATACTTCAATCCTAAATCTAACCCAAATGATAAAGAAATAACAAAAGATAAGGGTTTAAGAGTGACCTTAAGATTAAATCTACTTCTAAGACTAACAATGCAAATGATGAAATACTTGAAATGGACCAATCCCTCATAAACTAATTCCTGCTTAACCAAGATAAACCTGCAATCTCACAAGAATAGTGCAATCTTCTAATGTATTAAATATTTTTCAGATCATGAAAATTTATCCAAGACAACCCAATTGCAATTAAAATGAATAAACCTCACAATTGAACTAAGCACAATGAATATAAGGTCCAGGCTAACTTTGCAAAGCAACTAACAATCAGCTAGCTACAAAAAGTATGGACCAGGGATTGCTGCAAACACTTCAAGCATCAAACCATAAACACCATTGAATCAAATCTAAATCTAAATCTAACATACATCTAATAACCTTGAGCAATTTAAAAGATAGAATCACAAGAACCATGCAAGATAAGTCAACACAAAAGAGATCACCAAAAAACCACAATGTCTTCAATTGTATTGAATCATCCAATATCAACAACAATTCCAATGTTCTGTGTTACAACATTTTCTCAAAATGAACTAACTTCTAACCCTAATTCTTACTTTACTACCCTAATTTCCTCTAAGCCAAGAACTATCTCTAATGTCTTCTACTACTACTACTCTCTACCCCTTACAAATGAGGCGAAATGCCATATTTATAGAAAACCCCTAGAGCATGTCGACCCAATTTTGATTTTACAATAATAAAATAGCCACAAATAGGTCAGCCAAGAGGAATTCAAAAAAAATGAATTAGCATTAAATGCTTGGGACTCGTCCAGGCTGGCCTGGGATTTCCAATGTAACATGATCCAATGCATGTGAAGGACGGAAACACTAGGTAGAAAAGGCCCCAGATAAATAGGAAGCACAACTTCCAATGCAATCGATCATTAACTGGCCCATTGGTCCTTGTCTTGATCTAATTTATATGGCATCTTAAGAAAAATACCCTCCAGGTCAGCCACAAGTGAAGTAATAAATACTTTGAACCCTCCTTCAATTGAATCAATCTCCTCCAGAACTTCCTTGACGACCCTGTTAAATCCAGCCTGCACTTAGCAAAAACCACCATCAATAATATCCATTATATCATGAGGATCAAAATTATCCCATCACAAATAACATACTCATCATTCAAATAAATCTGAGCAAAGATCGAAATCAACCCCGAAATATCATTAATGCACTTCCTTCACAGTTTGGTATTTTCACCCCTTCATAGAATCCAGGCTAAAAGGGAATTTCGAGAAAATCCAAGCCAGACGGATTCTGGCGAAAATAATCCACAATCAACAAATTCCAGAAAATGAAGAGACAACGGGATTTTCGGGAAAATCCAGAGGGAGCGGAAATCTGCGAAGTAGGCAAAACTTTGGATTTCGAGAAAACACAGAGGACAAGGAAAACCGGGGAAATCTGCCAGCATAGGAAAATCTTGAAACTGAAAGAAAAACTAAACTTCAACATTCTCCAACAATTTCACTCAAATTGACCGAAAGATCACTAATTTGAGGACTTTGGGCTCAAATGCATCAACATTCATAAAATGACATACCAAAACCAAATCTAGGAATTCGACAAGGAGATGGAATTTCGGGAAAATCCAATCCAGGCAGAATTTTGTGAGGGACCAAAATCTCCAGAAAACAGTGCAAAACACTAGCTGTCGGGCTTTGAGCGAAATCCGAGAAAATTCGGATGGGGAGGAAAATCCCAAAAGCAATGAAAAACCCAAAATGAGCTCAAAACGTTAGATTTTCAAAATACTTCCTAGAAAGGGGGCATATGCACAAATAAGATAATCCTTCAAGCATGCATTAAAGAAACAAAACCTCAAAAACAAAGGGCCAAAGCACCAAAACCAGAGCAAAAGAGGGTCCCTACTTTTAGTGGGGCATGTGTGGGGAAACTGCACAACAATATATATATGAGATAAATCTTGAGCTTTTAAGATGATGAAAAGAGAGGATGATGAAGGGATAGAGAGAGCATATTTCATGCGATTATTGAGAGACATATGACATGTATGATGCTTCATCTACATATGTGCGATGATAATGATATCAGAGGTGAGCAGATCATGAGTAGAGTAGAATATTGATTCAGATTTGCATGAAGATTATTATGTGCTTAATTGGAACTGTAATATAGCATATGAGAGGTGATATTGTATCATTTCAAATAGGCTATATAGCCACCTCTTATTTTTATCTCTCTTACTTTCTATGGGCAATGAGTTCACTTGGATAGTGAGTCCACTTAGCAGTGAGCCTTTCTATAATATACTATATCCGAATACAATATATTGTGAGATAACCCTCACCGTGGTTTTCCCCATTTCGGGTTTTCTATGTAAAAATATTGGTGTTCATGTTTCATGTGATTTTGTGGATGTCTTCATGTTTTCATTCATCATTGTAGCTACATTTATTTTGATAATTGGATGGCTTGTGTTTAATTGGTTTAAAGGAATACTGATTCACCCCCCCTCTCAATATTATGGGTGTTCAATAATTGGTATCAAAGCTTGGATCCCCAGAAGGAGATTGATCGCTTTGGGAAGATCTTGGAGTTTGAACACATGGCTGATAGAAAGTATCCTATTCCTCTGGAAGAGATTCCTACTATTGAATATACTGAAGAAAGTTGTATGTTAGACAAAGATGGAGAAATCAAATTTTCTCTTGAAGATTTTAACAAAGTTGAAGATGAAAATAGATATTTGAAGGAAAATATTAAAGATGCAAAAGAATGTATCAAAAATATGAGAGAGAAAATAAAAAAATTTAGAGAATGACATAAGGAGGTCAATGAACAATTGAAACAATAAAATGATAACATTACCAAATTGAAAGTACAAGTGGAAGAAAATAAAAGAATTGAGGAATGTTTAAATGCAATGGTAAATTTGAAATTAGATTTGGAGAAGGCAAGAGGCTATGAGGAAAAATTCAAAACAAGTTCTACAATGATTGATGAACTAATTGTAGGTCAAAAATCATCTAAAGATAAAGAAGGTTTAAGACTTGAAAAAGGAGAAAGCTCAAATGACCAAACATCTAATGCAAAGAAGATTAGTGAACCGAAGAAAGCTAAAGGAAATAAGAACAATGACATGTTCCAAAAACAAAGAAGCAATGCTAGAAGATCCCCTATAATACAATCAAATTCTCAAAGGAACCCATATTTTAATGGTATTTGTTATTTTTGCAATAAATTTGGACATAGAGAAATGGAATGCAGAAGCAAAATGAATCTGAATGTTTCATCCTTTATTAGTCAATGCTTTACATGCAAGAAATTTGTACATAGAGAAAGTGAATGTAAAATTCAAATGATGAATGCATATAACAATGGTAGAATAATTGAATATTTTAATGGTTACTGGTATGTATGCTATAGATTTGGACACAAGGCTAACCAATGCAGATCTAGAATAAATAAAAGGAATAATGCTCAAAAAAATATCATATGTAACAATTGCAGAAGGCTTGGACATATTGCTAAATTTTGTAGAAGTAAAAACACAAGGAAAAATGATCCGATAAAAAAGAATGAACCAGTTAAAAGGATTGATCCAAATGAGGTGAAGAAGTAAATGGAAAAGATATGGAGAAAGAAAGAAGAGATCGAGGATAAGGGATAATTTGTACCACCCTCTAGTGTAGATGTTTCCTTCGATAACTAAGCCTATAACTATGGATTAGGGGGATCTTTAATGAAAATCCTATGACCCCTACTAGAAATGAGGTGCTTGAGATATAACACAAAGATATGTGATGAAGAATGAAATTCTTAATTTAAGGAAGAAAATTTTGAAAGAAAACATTATAGTGTGGCAATTTGTGGAGCTTGGAAAATTGACTGTGCATACAGGGCTTTAAGGTTTATTGGATTTTTATCTAAATCATTTATTGTTGAAATGGGTCAAATCAGAGAGATAAAAGTGTGCTTGATAGGACATTCATTTCATTAAATGTATTAGAAGAAGAGTAGAGGAGCAAGAAGCAATTTTAAAGGGTTTGAAGCATCTCCAAGTTGCAGAATTCGAAAACCCTACTTTTTTGGGCAAGAAAAAAAGGTATTTAACAATCTCTACACATTCTAATTTTCTAGAATTATCAATAGAAGGCTAGTTGAATATAATGGAAACACCAAAAATTATGGATATTTCTCAAAGAATGCAACCCAAATTTAGGAGATATTTTGCTAAAGCTTTAGAAGTTGATCCCTTAGGTGCATTTTTGCATATACCTCTTGGGGTTGTACCTACTGAAGATATTAGATCTTAAGAATATAGAAGAGCACACCTATAACAAACTATTCCATCTATGGGTAGATGAATTAGTTGGAGAAGACTACAATTTGAAATCAAAATACAATATCTTGACTGAGAAGAACTTAGACGTGTGGCACTAGTTTCCATATTTTAGCAATGAGGAGAAGAGTATTAGAATGGTACTAAGTAGAATACATGATTAGTTCATGTGGATTGATGGTCCCAACATGATTACCAAAGAGGTGATTAGATAAATCACAGGTTTATGGTCCATCGGGCCAATTCCAGTATGGAAATCTACCAAAAACAAATACATAATGCTACAAACGGGTACTACAATAAACCCTATTAGAAATCCAAGAATTCAACATACAATAATGGTTATTGGACATATGATTTATGGAGACAATTTGGTCTCTTCCACTGCAATTCACGTGGAAGTGGATATGATTGAGAATAATAGTGAATATTATCTTTGTGAGTTACTCTAACAACAACTAATGGAGAACTTGAAATAAATCAAGAAGAAAAAAAATACATTCACGTATGGTGCATTGATAATTTGTTTGTTTTTATAACTTATGAAGGAAGATCTGGTAGTTGGAAATGTTGTTTGGGCAAATTAAAAACTAGTTTCTCATCAAATAAGAGACTACATAAGAAATATAGGAGATTTGTATGCTCAGGGTGATGCCCTTACAACATTCTTTATAATGTTCCAAAGGAGAATGAATATGTAATAGAGAATTTTGAGAGATGTGGTAAGAAAGTACATGAATGACATTACATTTTTGGTTTCTACTGATTATTGCATTTGGAAGTAGTTGAACACATAAATATTTGGGTCCCAGAGTTTGCTTATGAAGTGATAGAAGAAGTAGCTACTGGCTGTGCTAATGTGTTGCTATACAGTCCTAAGGATCCTACTAGACCAAGATTTGGAAACTTTAGAGAAAAGGAAATGCAAATTTCCTAGAAGTTCAAGAAATCACAAATAAAGAGACAAATTCAGGCTGAGGTCGAATCATGGAACAAATAGTTTTGCATTTCAATGGACTTTGGTAGGGAAGCTATAGAGAGAGCTAGAGCTGGCATGACTATAGAAGATGCCTCTGGTAGCTCTAGAAGGTCAACTATTACATCTAGTAAGAAGAGGAGATCCACAAGTGGTCCTCTAGTAGTCCATTTCATTAGGGAAGAAGAGAAGAAAACCATAAAGAGAGTTAAGCAAAAAGCCATAAGGAAAAAGGAATTAGGTGTCACTAAAGAAGATATAGATGATGCTCAACATGAGCATGAGATCAATATAGCTGAAAATAAAACACAAGAGATAATGGAGAATTTCAAGGGATATGTCTCTGGATTTAGAAAACAAGTTGAAGCATGGATTGTAGAGAAGAAGCTTTTGGAAATCATAGAAAAATGTGCATTTACACACAACAGAGTGGAAGATATTTTGAAGGATGTTCATAGCTGTGAAGTGGAAGTAAGAAATATATTTTTGTATTGGATGAAGTGGCCTAATGTTACAGAGAGCATGAATGATTCTATGAATACAATTGAGACACAGATAAGCTATGCATCAAACATCTATGACCCTATACAAGATAGAGATGATCGAATCTGGACGACTTGAGTGACCTTACATGAAGAATAACTTACTCTACAAAGCCATATGGAAGAAACAATTAGACAATTTATAAAGCTAAGGGACTTGGTGAAAATAAAGCATATACCTATCCCAAGTGCCCTTGCTAGTGTAGACAACATTTCAAAGATAAATCTTAACCCCTGTACTCCAGAAGAAGGAAAGGTGACCTTGGTGAAGCTTGAGTTACAACACAAAGTACTTGCATCAGCAAAGGAATAGTGGGAAGAAGGAAATTCCACTTGGCAAGTCATCCTGCAGAAGCTACAAGGGTCAACACCTTCAGGTTGACGAATTTTCATTCTTATGCATTTTTCAAATTGTTAGATTCTTTTTGCATAAATGTGAAATGTATAGAATTTTTTTGGTTAACTCCCTAAGGGAGAGTCTCCACACACCTCTAATTACTTTTTCTCGCATATATATCTAAGGGGGAGTATATAAGTTTTTTATATAATATACTAGTACACCCTTTGCCATTGATGTCAAAGGGGGAGAGATACTTCAAAATTATTTTATAGAAATACTTGAGATCAAAACATTTGAGAATTAGGGAGAGATACTCGAAAACACTTGGAAGATATTGAGGATCATACTAATGTTGATTCCATGATTCTATTGAAATCAATGACAAAGGGGGAGATTGTTGGAAGTTGTCATTGATGATGCTATTTGGAAAAATGAGCATGAGGTGCATATATTGCTTGATACAGTGTTTTCATTGATTTCAACATTAGTATGATCATTCTAACATGGATTGGAAGCATTCTTGAAGACATTTGAACAAAATGAGTTGATTCCAAAAATATGGTTATATAGGAATGGCTAAGTATTTCTTATGACAATGTTGTGGTTGAGTGCGTCAATTTTTAGGTCTGTACTCCATCGCAAGTAGGTATATCACCTTGCGATTCTGACTATATTTTCAAGTTCATCAGATATATCTACATTCAATATTTGATGACATTTTGTGAATTATTATGAAAGTTATGGATGACAAAGTTCATCCCTATATTTGTAGTCATTCCTTATACAGTGTATTAAGTGTGGAAGATTCTGCATTTCTTTGCGGATAATAATTTTGTTCTTTGATAATTAGGATAAGCTAGTAGATGTCAGCTGAGTGGGAATTCAAAGGAAGATCGATTCTTGAAGTCACACATATGGAAAATTGTATGTACATATGAAGGTTTTGTGTTTAGGTCTATTTTTTGGGCTGACCTAACATGTTTGATGTTTTGTGGAGGATAATAAAGCAACTTTATCTTATGTGGGATTTATACTAGGTCCATTTCAATCTATCTTGATGTAAATTGAATTTTTAATTATGGTGTGAGATATGGATAAAAATTTTCAAGGACGACATGCTTAATTTTGTGTGTTACTTCTAATTAGGCTAACCTAATTGAAGTTACACATGATATGGATAAATATATATATGTGTGTGTGTGTGTGTGTGAGAGAGAGAGAGAGATAAATCTCAAGATTTTGAGATGATGAGAAGTGAGGATGATGAAGGGATGGAGAGATAAAATTGCATGCGAGTATTGAGAGACATATGACATGTATGATGCTTCATCTACATGTGTGTGATGCGAATGAAATCAGAATTGAGTAGATTGTGAGTAGAGTAGAATATTGATTCAGATCCATGTGAAGATTATTATGTGCTTCATTGGAACTGTAATACAACATATGATAGATGTTATTGTATAATTTCAAATAGCTTGCATATCCACCCCTTCTTTCTATCTCTCTTACTTTTTGTGGGAAGTGAGTTCACTTGGAGAATGAGTCCACTTGGTAGTGAGCCTTTTTGTAATATACTATATTTGGATATAATATATTGTGAGCTAACCCTCACCATGGTTTTTCCCATTTTTGGTTTTCCATGTAAAAATATCGATGTTCACGTGTCATGTGATTTTGTGGATGTCTTCATGTTTTCATTCATCACTACAATTACATTTATTCTAGTTTTTGGATGGCCTATGTTTAATTGGTTTAAAGGAATACTAATTCACCCCCCCTCTCAGTATTTTGAATGTTCAATAGCAACATCCTATTGCATTCAAGTTCTTTGGATGAGGAAAAATTTGAGAAATATCAAATTTGAATATGATCACCCTATATGTATTATGTGATAATATGAGTGTCATCGATATTTCAAAAAAATTAGTCATGCACTCTAGAACAAAGCATATTCCCATAAAATATCATTTCTGAAGAGAATTGGTGGCCAATCAACAAGTAAAGTTGGAGTACATTACTACACAAGAAAAAACTACAAACATTTTCACCAAGCTAATTTTGAAAGACTCTTGAGTACTTTAGAAAAAAATTGGGAGTGAAATCACTCTCATCTAGTCGTTAAATCCTTGAGAAGGATTGTGTGTTCCAGAGGAGATATTCATTGCTTTATCTTCCTATCCTATAAGGATTTTTTTATTGATGTCAAAGGGGGAGGAATAGAGTAAGAGGGAGTACTTAAGTTATGGCAAGAAGTATGGTCATGTTGCATTTATAGATTTTTTTAACAAGTTTGTCATCAATGACAAAGGGGGAGATCGTTGGAAATTTTGGTCATTGATGTTGACGGTATTCCAAGAGTCGAGGGATTCATTGATGGCAGATTGAAGGTGCAAAAAAATAAAATAAAAGTATATTGTTGCTAAGGGACAACCCTTAGACTGTTGGCACCCTCCCTCATTAATAAATAAAAATTATAAATGATTTTTTATAAAGAGGTTGACCATCTTAAGTGGTGCACCTCATTTTGGGGAAAATTTAAAAATATAAATAATAAATAATATTTTATAGGGGTTGACCCCTATTGGTGTGCCCAAGATGAAGGTGAAAGGGTAAATATAAAACAAGGAGGTGCATCCATTTGTAATATATGTGTTTCTTCATAAATTATTTCCCTTCGTGAAGATATTTAAAAATAATGTGAAGTCCATTTGAAAGAAAGTAATTCATTGAATATAATTCATATAAGGAGCAACCATAAGTGTAGAATTTTGAAGACATATGAGTAGAATTATGAGACATATGAGCAAATTTATTAGAGATTTATGGAAGAATTTATGATCTTTGAAAATTATAAAGGAAAATTTTGATAAAGTAATGAGAAGATTAATGAAGGTGCACTACTGAATTTGACACCATTTTTCGACGGATGTTCGTCAGTAGTTCAAAAAATCTTTGTTGGCGTAGCGACGAAATGGTGAAAACATTTTCGTTGCTATTTTTTCGTCGCAAGTACAATGACAAATTAAACGTCGAAATAACGATGTAGATTTTTCGGTCATCGAGATCATAAAATGGCTCGGATGTTCGTTGGAATATCGACGAAATTGGCATCGAAAGAACACCGAAAGTTTGTCGCCAGTTCAAAAAAAAGGGCAAGTATTACGACGAAGCATTCATTGTAGCTAAGCAGCTTCATCGAACCTTTTATGTGGTTTTTCGGTGATGTTCGTCAAAATTACGACTGAAAGGGCAAGGAGTTACGAGGAAGCCTTCATCACAGCTAAGCAACTTCGTCAAACCTTTTCTTTGATTTGTCAGTGGATTTCATCGTACTTACGATGAAATGGACAAGGAGTTATGACAAAGCCTTCATCGCAGCTATAGCAACTTTGTTGGACCTTTTTTGGTGATTCGTCAGTTCTATTCATTGAAATTTTGACAAAAAAATGCAATTTAAAAAAAAAAATTATTCATCATTTTCCATGTTTATTAGACACCCGCTGAGACGTCATGTAGTTTCATCGATGCCTTGAGTCTGTTTGATAGTCAATATTACATATCGCTTTGGTGTCACACAGTCTCATCGATGTTCTGAGTCTCATCGATAGCCAATAGATCATATGTCGCTATGGTGTCATGCAGTCATATTGACGTTTTGAGTCTCCCCGAGAATTATTCCTTCAGTCTTAAGTGTATCACTACGATTCTCACCAATGATAACTTATCGCTGTGACTTTGGGGGTCACCGAGACTTTCCTTCGACTACTTAATAGCTTACAATCAAACTTGAGCTTGAAATTATAAAACAAAATATCATGCCAATTAATTTTACCATTGCTATTCCAGACCTTTAGCTTATGGCAGAATAAGAACCAAATTTCCTAAGCATAAAAACATTCAAAAAGAATATGTTTGATAGTTTCCCGAGTCCTGCAGATACTGCAGATTTCAACACTTTCATGGTTAGATTTATAGGGATCTATCTTTTTCATGAATGCAGAGGTAGGTAAAGGAGAAATAATTATAATTGTAACACTATTCATAGTCCAGTAAATTATGTTCATAATTTGTGTTCAATGGACCTCAGTTTTATCATTATACTACCCATCTAATACCATATTTTAATCCAGGGTTCAACTATCTCAGATCTAAAGAAGCACCTTTAATTAACCATTTAAAGTACTATAAAATAAGGTAAGACTTTTACTTGAGAAAGATTGGGTACACTTGTAGGATTAAAGTTCTCGCAATCATCAAGATTTATTGGCACACAGACACAACCTGCAACATATGAAGTAATGGATGAGTACAAGTTAGTGAAATGGCCCTTAATATGTGAGTGGTTTGCAAATTTATTGGTAGAAAATAAGGTTACAAACATATCTACATGAAAAATTATGAGGACAATCTACTTTAATCATCAAATTAGATAAAAAGTGCAAAGGAAAGATCCAAGCTACATCTCTAGAGCCTAAAAAAAAACATGCAAGAAACATAAAAAAAAGAACAAACCAGTTTTTGGATGAATACAAAATGGTGCCTTCAGCAAGTGATTCATATGCTTTCACACCTGACATAGGACATTAAGAATATTTTAGTCTTCCTCTATGAAATTAACTACTTACAGTATAAACCCAAAAAAAAAAATTATATACCTCCATGTCTAGCTGACGGTAGGTATAAGAGAAAAATATTTCTTTAATGCAATGCCAAAAAATATCAATGTGTGTGTAGCTCTGTATTACTCAAAATATCATTTCACTGCCTAAGGAAAAATACCAAAGTGATGTTTTAAGTTTCAATCTTCACATAGGCTCCCTTATTGCTACACATGCATATACAAGCATTATTCGAGCTCTAAACTATTCAAATATTAAGGATTTAATTAGCTATAAGATGGAAAGTTGTTGTTTAGACATAATCCATCATCTTTACATATCTTTATTCACTCCTAGCGCTTCCGAAATAATTTGTGTAAATGATTAGAAATGTGAATCTTTTATGACAAAGAAAATTCTTAAAAGGAGAGAGCAAAGGGTAGGGGGCAAGAGAATGCTTGAATCTATAGCAAAATTATAACATTTTGATCATTATAAAAATGAAACGAATCTTAAGTTTGAAGCATTAACATCATTTACAACATTTATGATCAAGAATGAATGTAAGTAGAGAAAATTTTGCATACCTGCAGATGGTACAAAATTTCATGTTTAAGTGGAAGACCTCCCATCAACAACAAGATCAAATATCGTGTATCTATCTCAATCCGAGCCTCTACACCTTGAGTGTCAATTTTCCACTAACCTGTTATGTACAAAAGTCAAATTTTAGAGTTATGTCACCACTAAAAATGAAAGAAACAAAGCTTTGAAATAAATCCACACACAACACAATGTGGTATTCATACAAAGCCATACAAAAAACTAAACTTAGAATATTGGAATGGAAACAACTTCAAATTATGATGCAGAGCATGGATTCAGAGGTATAAAGAATCATTTTTCTGCCACCATAGTGAAAAGTTAGCACTTTCTTTCATCTTTGCATATTGGTTTGATGCTTCAAACGATGCATTTCTTATATTGAAAAGTGCATTACCTTATTGAGCTTCTCTTTGTTTCGAGAATAGTTTAATATTCTCTACTTAACAAGGCCAATCACGTGATGATGGAAGCTCATTTGGCCCCTCCCCCCCCCTTCACATCACTCTCAATTCCCCATACCCAATCATATAACATTAATCATTCATTCACCATTCATCCATTAATAACATATAACATTCATTCATCCATTAACAACATATAACATTCATTCATTAACATATAACATTCATTAATTAACATATTCACATTCATTCATTAACATATAATATTCATTCTTTCAGTTTTTACATATTATCAAAAATATGGTTGTCATGATATGATTACAATCACTTTTTTTTTGTTTCTTTTTTAAAGCTAAATAAAGCTGAAGTGGAGTATCATTTTCTAAATCAATATTTGTCCCCCCTTTACTTGTTACGCCATCTTCTCATGATCTTAATGTACGCCTAGTCGTCTACTCATGACATGGATGCCGCCTCAAGGGGGGGTCTGCTACAATAAGAAAGAAATGTTAAACTGATATGTTTTATTATTATTGTTACAAGTATTTCATTAATTAAAAGAACATTAGAGTGGTTCTCTTTACCTGATGGGTCCACATCATTTTCCTAAACTTTTGTTATAGACTCATGCTCAACATGTTGAACACCCTCTAAATCCTGATCTGCGGTTGAAACACAGGTTACATTAATTAATACACCAATTGAAATTAAATATGTTTAAGAGAACATAAGAGTGGTCTCTTTACGATGGGGCCACATCATGTTCTTGATCTTCTCTAGCCTGATCATGCTCAACACGTTGATCATGCTCTACATGCTCTAAAGTTGAAACATGAAAGGTTACATTAATTAATACACCAATTGCAAATAAATATGTTTAAAAGAACTTTAGACTGGTCCTCTTTACCTGATGGGGCTACATCATGTTCCTAATCTTCTCTAGCCTAATCATGCTCAACATGTTGATCACGCTCTACATGCTCTAAAGTACTGGGATGCACACCCTGACCTTCATCTGTAGGTTGTGCTCCACCCTCACCAGACTGCATTCCAATGTCATGTGTAGTATTATCATTGCTTGAATGTTTAAAATAAATAGGCATGGTGGAAATTAATATTGAAGAGATTGCACAAGTATTCAATTTTAAATAAACTTTATTGATTTTATTTACCTGCGTGTCAGATGTAGTGGAAGGTTGTGTTTTCCCAATCAAGACTCTTGGCATTCAGCCACGACTCCATAGCCTTGTTGGAAGGAAATCTTCAAGTCATCTTCTATGGAACTCTGTTGAATTCAGAGCCCTAAATTTTTGCATAAGAGCATGAATTTTTCTTCTATGGTGTGATAAAACCAAAATTGTTTTCAATTTATTATTTGGATACAATATTTCATTTATTGATACTTACAATTCGTGTGACTAATTTCATATAACCACCATAGCCAAGTTTGTGTTGCCCATGTTTTTCTAGTCTTTCCTTTGTTGCCTTGATGTGTGGGCAGCCTATGAAAAGTTTGAAATACGTTAGATTATGTAAAAAGAAAGAGTAATTAGTATATAATTACATTGTTGATAGTATCACATACCTTCCTTGGCCCGGTGGTGTCTTTCCTTTTTTCTTTTCAGCCTTCTCCTTTCCATCTGACACTAGGTCCTTCCACTCCCTCTCCGGAATCATGGCGGGACGCTCGTACTTTTTGTTCTTCTCTAAATGTGACCTATATTAGTTTCTCACATACATTAGATAGTTACCAACTTTATGAAGGACCTTGGTTTGGTTGAATGTTTTATCACCAAACATCACAACCAAACGGTTAATGAGCTCATCTTTTAAATCTTGATTTTGGGCATTCCACTGTGTACGTATGGTGGGCCCAAAGAGCTCCAATGTAATATCACTTAGATGTTTATAAGAAACATCATTTCCTACAAAATGATCATGGGATCAATAGTCTAAAAAGAGCGATCGATAAGTAAATTTCAATTGGATTATATATAATAATAATTAAAACATTTTAAAGTACCTGGGACCCTCTCTATCTTTATGGGAACGAAATCCTCGGTCACCACAAGTGTGACCGGAAATGTTCCCATACTAGTAGTACGGGAAGATCTAGGAAATGCTGCTAAAACATCACTAGTACTAGTGGCCTCTACATCCCCAAGTACATGTCCTAACACATGTTCTAGAATGTGTTTGCTGCCAGAGGGTGCATGAACAAATGCCTGCATGGTATGTGTTGCTGACATTTCAGATGACAATATAGGCACGGATGATGGGGTGAGATGATGTGGTGTATGCGTAGGAAGATCAAGATGGACACTTGTACCAACCCCTACTCCTCAGGCAACACTTGCAATACCCTGATCATGGCTAGGAGCATCGTGAGGAGGAAAATAACCCTGTAAAAACAAAACATATTTTAGTTGATGACATAAAAGAGTACAAAATATAAAACCATGAATGAACTTATGTTATAATTAAAGACCTCATGACAACTTACTTGCAAGTTTTGTAATCTCTCAGTCAATATTTTAACCCTCTTTTATCTCATCTGTTTGAGGCACTATGAACATCAACTTAACCATTTATTCATTGCATTTTTTTGGGACCTTCTTTATCATATCGAGAGGGTTTGCTGAATAAGTGATGTCACCATCACAAAATATTGACTGCACCTCACTATGGATGCTCTCCTCTACTATTGGTGCCTTTCCCTGATCAATCGACTGCAACAAGAATATTAAAAACATTATCAAAATTAACCCAAAAAACTTATGAAAAAAACATAATATTAAAACATTTTGCTTGTATCTAATTTGTACAATTACAATGAGGTAAACCTATCGGGTAGAAGCGCCTGAAGATACATCGTGATTTGTGCTCTGGGCCAGAGCCTTCTCCATACGATCAATGTCCTGCTGTGACAAAAATTAAATATAAAAAACATTACTGAAATGAAACCAATAGACTTACGAAAAAAGAGAGAATAAAATGGTATATTGGAGTCATTAATTGGAGGTTGGGTAAAATGGTACATAGTACGTACCACCCACATAGTAATTGTGTTTGTAACTAAGCGATTCAAATTGTAATCGATTAGCAACTCTTCCCATGTAGTTATTGATTTTATCGCACATATGAATACATGGTTTCTCTCGCGTGCTTCAAATATGCAATTGGGTTGCTTATTTGTTGACCCAGGTCGTGTACTGTTTATAAACCTTGCAATATTCCCTAATGCTTTTGGCCTTCCGTCAATGTACATAGCCACTCCTTTATTTTGATCCTTATCTTTTAGTTGTATATAATTTGCTGACAATGCATACCTACACATACTTCATGCATATCAAACTAGTTGCATCAAATCTTTGTAACTGTAATAAGGTCTGACATACTCCATCAATTCAGTAACTTTTTCATAATAGACCTTTATGCCATCCATGCAAAATAGGCCCAAACCATGTAATGACGATGGTGCTATGTGATATATCCTCTCATTGACACAAAAATCAGTGTTTATTGGAGGAAGTTCCTTAGGTACCCATTGCTTCCATAGATGTTTGTACCTCAAGGGCACCTCGACATCTCCTATGCTCTCATCATCATAAGAAGATGACCCCCCTTCAGCAAGAAAAAATTCCATGTGTTTACGGAATTTTCTTCTAATCTTTTGACCTCTAGTTGATCTCCCTCTTTTAGACATACTACATGTCTCTCTTTCCTCTTCTCTTCCTGAATTTCCCTCGCTCAAGGAAGAAAAATCTGACAAATACTTATTTGGTGGTACCTGCACTCATAAGGATGTTGGATGAAGTTCTTTCATGGTGATGTGCTCCCAAGGTGACATTATGATTAATCTATTATTTCATCGGTAGAATTTCACAGGTTATAAGGTAATCAAGTCTTGATAGATTGCAAGATATTGTTACTACCTTTCAAATGTGTCCATCACAAATCAAATCTACTTAACATTTTAACTCCCAAAATTTGTAAAAAGTGTTAAATGTGACTATGGTCCACCAGTTACACAACCAAGGCCTCAAATGTATTCTCTAATTGTAATCAAAGGACTTTTTCTCTTCATTCAAGTAAATAAACTTGAAGGGAAACACCACCAAGTGGTTTATTGGACACCTAAATGACTAAAAATAGCAGCAAATTTACATTTAATTTCCATATGTCTAAGTGGTTAATGGGGAGGGAGTGTGTACTAGGCCTGGTTAAGTCATCATAAATTTATGCTTTGGCAATAATTTTTTTTAAGTCATATTAAATCTTCCTATGTCTAATTGCTAGGAGATTTTTGGTATGTTTTATGGTAGGATGATTGATGAAAGAGCCCAAATACTAGCCTTTCTCCATGGTATCCAGGTACACATAGCAGCGGTCTTCTCTTATACTAGTGGACATGATTTAAAGAACTTAGCTAGGAATTATTCATTTAACCTAAGGTTTTCTCATAATGCCATCATTGGAAAAGTATGATCAAATCCTTCTATTATGAAGAATTGGTCTATGTGCCTCTAGTAATCACTATAAATGTTTGTAAGGATAAAATGACTAATTGCATTAGGTAGGAGAGAATCAACTTTGAGTTCTTCAAAGATTATATTCCTCTATTCATAATTTTTAAGGGTTGTGTGTGGAGGAGTTTATCACTACCAAGAAGGGAGGAGACCTTTCCTTGTATTCTTTTATAATTTTCATTATTCTTATTTATTTTACACTTACATTTACAAATACACATACATATGCATTTATTGTTTTCATTTATTTCTCATGTAGTTTAATAGTTTGGTCGATTTCATATTATATGTGTTGAAGACTTTAGAATTTCAATTACATTAATTTATGGATATGTTGTATCCATAACACTACAAAACCATATGCTCTTTGCATTTACACTTGCATTTAGAAATACACATTTATATACATAGATATAGATTTCTTTAATGATATGTTGCATTTATTATTCTAGGAGAGCATCCAGTAATTGCATTTACATTTACATTTAAAATACGCGCCATATATGTGTATTATTGTGTGTGTGTATTATGTATATCATTTATATTAGGTGTTGAAACAACCCATTAGGTGCGCATGGATAAAATTCATAAAACCCGGATCTCCCATACATGTTTTGTTTGAAACCTAGGCTTGAACCTCTCATTTCACATGCTTTTCTTCACAAAACTATTGAGGACAACAACTATACCTTCTTTATTTCTCATCCTCACAGCCCTATTCATGCATCCTGAGTACAGCAGTATCCATGGGGACTCTTACACAAAATACAGTGTCATAAAAGTGGAAGGCCTTTTATCACTATGTTTGGACTACAGGCTCCCCGAAAAATGGGGTGCTTTCAGTTATGATTTGTTGGTGAAATTTGTATGGACAAAATCATTAGCACTAGCTCATTCTTGGAGTCTTTTTGAAAACCGAATCAGGGGGTAGTTAAGTACAAACCTTATAGTTTCAAGGTTTATGAGGTGATCAATTTTGATTGGCCAATTGATGAAGAGTACCAGAAATGGGTAAATGCATATTTAACTGAGGAAGAGTTAAAAGGAGTAGGCTGCTAATGGTTGAAAAATCAAGTGTTGCAGTTACAAAAAATTCCAGTTTTGTTTTTTGGTGACAGTCTAGGCATGGAATTCTTGAAGTTTTTTGTTGCTACATCAACCATTCTCAGTGGGCATGATGAACAAGAAGATTCTCTGGGGAGATTGTTGTTGTAACAAATTTTTGGAATATCACAAGGCGGTCCAATGGGCTGGTGACACGTGTGCTTTCTGGCCTGATGCTTGTTTGCTCCTCTTTTTTCTATAAGAAGGATTTTAAGGCCAAAAGTATGGGTTAGCAAGTTAGATATTTTTGGTCAAGTCTAGATGAAGTTGCAGAGAAAATTGTAAAGTCTGATGGTTTTAGGGAAAATGCAATTTAGTTTTTGAGTCATTCTGTAGTACGTTTTGAATTCATGGGGATTTGATGTTTTATGACAATACTGGAATTTGAATTGATATAATTAATTCAAACTCATGTCTCTCCATTGTATAAACATATCTGAATTTTGAATAAAAGGATCAAGGGTTGTTTCGTTCATCTCACTGTTGTGGTGTGTATGATTCTTGTTTTACGTTTAATTCAAGGAATTAATTAAAATGCTTGAATGGGATTGTAGGTGGATATGTTCTGTATAGGAAATTTTATTTTTTCTGTCTTATCTTATACCATTTTATGAGAATGGGGGTGCCAATGTACGAGAAGATATTTGGAAACTAGGCATGAAAATTGAAGGTTAAAGAGAATGGGGGTGCCAAACTTACAAAAGATTCACTGTCCCTTGGTTGTCGTATTTTCCCCCGAGTGCCCTCAACCTTGTCCCTACAACCGGTATTGACCTTG
>VDFB02281492.1:14773392-14785512 GCA_007258455.2 Sequoia sempervirens | reverse complement strand
TTTTGGATTTTTGAAATGTTTTGAGGTGTCAATGGATGAAAATTTGGGTAGCCTTTGTGCTAGATACCAATGACAAGGGAAAACCAAGTATAGGTGCAAGGAGATAGATGGGATTGATGGATGGAAGGGTGGGTGATAGGATAAGGGATAAAAGGATCATGATAGATGGATGGATGGAATGGATGTATGCATCATAAGAGAGCAAGGATGTGATCTCCAAAGACTATGTCACATATGAATAACATGACCCATTCTAGGTACAATACTCAGGATTTTTCATGACAAAGCTTATGACAATAGGATAATGATAGGCTTGTTTGGAAGGATGAGGTATATCAAAAGATATCCAAAGCATGTTTCAACACTTTTCCCCTATATTTTCATTAAGATCAAAAGGAGAAGGGTGGATAAATGGACTCAATATGATAGGCATGTATGATGGCTAAAGATGGTAGGTAGGATGGAAATGATATGACATGAAAATGATAGGCTGGATAGATAAGACATTGTTCCCTAAAGTGTAAGTGACATAGAAGATCAACCTACACATGACGCCTGTTTGTTAGGTTTTCATCATGGTACTTATCCAGGGCACCTATTTACAAGGTTTTCACCCTTGGACGAAAGGATTTCTCTTTACTTTTTTTTTTTTTGTTTTTTCCTTTTTCTTTTTTTTGAATTTTTGGATAGAAGGGGAATATGGATAGGAGGTACTAAAGTGTCTAGTTCCATGAAAGGTGATAGTCCCACTAGAGATGGATTTCATCGCATGGACCATGTCAAATGTCAATATGCTCATAGATGTTGGTAAGTGATGACATGAAAGGGAGATGAAGTAGGTAGATGATGGATTATGATGTGGATTATGGAGGAAAATAATGGATTATGATGCAAATTATTTAGGGAAGATGATAGGGATTATATGGGACTTGTGCAAAAGATGAATGGGGAGGCTTAGCCAAAAGCATGGACCATAGGAAGGTGGTGGGGGAAATATGTAGGATAATGAGTGAAGGGTGAGGGGATGGAGGTATGTGGAATTTTTGTGAAATGGAAGGGAACCATGACCAATGGTTGCACACACTATGATAAACGTTGAAGCTCTTGATGCAGACGAGATGTAGAAAGCAATGTGGATGTTTTCTTAGGAGGTGGTGGATGTAGTGCTTTAGGTACCCACATAGACTTAGTATTTTTATGAATTTTATTTTGCTTGTGGGAGGGAATATGAGATTCTTGAATAGAGTGGGAATGTGAGGTGGAAGTGGATGGTTGGGATTTTTGTGATGCAGATGCCTCATTTGACTTTCTTTCCTTTTTCTTAGGGACCCAAACCAATTTAGTTTTGGCCTTTACTTTTGGAGGTATGGGCTTATATAACATTTTAGATGGATTTTTCTTTGACTTTTTGTATTGATGTCCTAAGGCATGAGGGTCCTTAGGATTTTTTAGTTTATAGGTAGAGGCATTGAATATTTTATTTTTGAATTCCATGGGATAGGTGGAATGAGTGGAAGCTTCTTGTTTAGACAATGTGTGCATTTTTTGGTCATGATTAGGAATGTTAGGGTATTTATGGATAAATGAATAAGAAGATTGAATGGTAGGGATATTAGGTGTTGGTAGTAATGAGGGTAAAGTGGATGGAGGGATATTAGGAGTTGGAAGTAATGGTGGAAAAGTGGATGGTGGAAGGTGTATGGTCACATGCTTTTGACATTTTTAGGATGATGGAGGAAGGATGGAAACATATGTTTTAGGCGTATGATAGGATTTATGATGGACAATGGACTTAGGATGCATGGAGGAAGTACCAACATCTTGAGATTGGTGTCCTTGGGGTGTATATCCAAGGCCATAAGAGTGTGGAGGGACTTTGACATGGATGGGCTCCAAAATACCTTGTTCATGAAGGTCTAAACCTTTACCTTGGTGGTTCATGTTTTGGAGTATGCAATGGACAATGAGACTAGGTGTAGGTGGAACACTAGACACAAGTTCCTTATTGGATGGAGAAAATGAAGTAAGGGAAGATAATGGTTGTTTCCGTTCTAAAGAGGAACATTCATGAATGAGGGTGGAAAGACCAATACGATATGATGGAGGACTTGCAATGGGGTCGATAGTGGGTGATGGAGGATCATTAGGATCTTGATTAGCATTGTGTTCACTTAGATCCAAGGTATTTGTTTGATCTTCTAGGTGTGCTTGGGAGGCATATTTCTCATCAAGGGAAGTGGATGTTGATGGATCATGGATAGGGATAGGTAGGGGTTGGATAGGAGAAATAGAGGTTTCTTTCTCATGGACAGGTGAAGTGATAGGCTCTTGACCATGGAATGCATAAAGTTGGCTAAGAGAATCATCACGACCTTCTTGATCATAGGTAAGATCATAGAGGGTAGCTTGATCATAAATAGGACCAAGTATGTTATGAGTGGGATCATTAGATGGACCTAGATCTTGATTAGAATGAGAGGTTAATGTTTCCTCATGCTTAGGATAATGCTCTTGACACAACTCCTGGCTTGCTTGAATGGAAGTGGAAGGGGGTGACTCTTGAATGGGCTCAACATGTTCTAAATGGTTAACAACATGGAGACATGATGGAGGTTGACTTAGGATCAATGGGGAATACTATTGAATAGGATCAAGGGGGAGACTACATGATGGGGTTGGAGGACAAGGCATGGCATTCAAAGGTTCTTTGGTAAGCTCATTAATGGGTACTTGACATGGGGATGGTTTATTCTATGCTAGTAGCCATTGGATCACATCCTTTGCAAGTGTATCAGTAGATGGATAATATAGTGGATGGTGTTATAGGCTTAGAATTAGGACTAGAACATGGTGGATTAGGGATAGGCATTTGATTGGATGGTGGTATGATAAAGTTATAAGGTGCATGAACTAGATTGGTGTTCCCCTTGTCAAAGGTGGCATTAAGACTTAAAGGCTTTTGATCTTGTTGTGAAGGTGGACTCAGGCTCCTATGTTCTTGTTGTGATATGGGTGGATATGTTGATGTGGCATTGACATGATAGGTAGATGGGCTAGGTTGGCATGATGATGAAGATGACATATAGGATTGTGGATGAATGTGTTGAGGTTGTAATGGTGTTTGGACTTGTTGTGGTATGATTTTTTGTTGTAATGATGATGAAGGGGTTGCATAGGATAATGGTTGTTGAGAGGTGGATTGATATGGATAAGGTTTGACATTAGAAGAGGTGTGATAGGTTGATGAAGGGGTAACATGATATGTGGATGGATGAGGCTGATATGATGATATAGGTGACACATAGGATTGAGGTGAAATTTGTTGATGTGGTGATTGGACTGGATGTTGTGCTTGTTGGATTTGACAAGTGGCCATGAGGTATTGGGCTTGTGCTATGAGTTGTTGCATTTGAGGTGATTGTTTTGTTTAAATTTGAAATCATTGGATGAGGCCTTGGAGCCCGTATATAATTTGTTGGTCTAAGGGTTGTGGTGCTTGATAAAGTGATTGGGGGAGGTTTTGGAATTGGGGTACTAGGTCTTCTAATGTTGGCATGGTGTAAAATGGTGTTCATTGGATTAAAGAGATGATGATTAGGATATGATGTGGAATGACAAGATTGTATGATTTAGATGATGTGCCAAATATTTATTGGAAGTTTGACTTGGGAAATATGAAACACAAGATCTCACATGTAAATGCATGAACACACACACCAAATACAATGATAAATTTGTCTTTCAAGATTAAATGCTATGAGTAAGCAAACACTTGAATACACAACAAGTCTAGTGCTAAGTGGGTATGGCCAATTAGGTCTTGAGCTAGGATGCACAAGGTTGACTAGGGATGATTTGAAAGCAAAATCCTGCCACACAACTGGGAGAAAGGGGTAACCCACCCTTCACCTTCACTTCCCAAAGGTATAAAGTTCTTTGGGGCTTAGCCAAGAGTGACAAGATTTCAACTCCCAAAGAGGCATGTATCTGGATTCACACCTTGATTGAGGTCATCCCTTGAAGGGATGTGTGCTCCAAGAAGGCCTGCTAAGAAGGGTATGACAAAAGCGAATCAAGTGAGGTATTTTGGAGGACACACACACTTGATTCACACTCGCAGTTGTTAATTTCCCTTTAGAAAATCAAAATGTGTGTAAGAAAACAACATAAGTACTTGTTCTTTTTAACCCAAAGCCAAAATGTGTGATGGAATAAAATGGTTCTTTTTAAGCCCAATTTCAATGATGTGACAACAAACAAGATTGATTTTAGACCCCAAAATCCAAATGTGTGATCAAACAAGTTGTTCTTTTTAAGCCCCGAATTGAGGTATGTTGACAAGCAATGATTAGAGATGAAAGATGGAATGTGTGTACCTAGACTTTGTTTAGCTCCAAAAAAAAAATTCCACTTGATCCAATTTTTCCTTTGAAGTGTTTATTTTTTATGCACATTCACAAAACCAACAACAAAGCCAAACCCCTAACAAGATAATTGATCACTAATATTAGAGGGTTAGCTAGTCAAGACAAAACTGATTTTTGGAAATGTTTTTTGCATCAAAAATAAAAACACAGAGAACAGAACCTTACTAAAATTTCTAGAGCTTTCCAAAAATGTAAAGAAATCCAAAAAAATTGTTGTTTTGCACCCAACATTAATTTTTAAGAAAAATCATTAAAAAATTATAAAAAATTCAAAACAGGTCCAAAAATTCTTATTTTTGGACTAAAGGTGCCTGACATTATCTCAAATTTGCAAAAAAAATTTGTGAATATATCTACAACCGTTTGTGAGATATAAGTAAATCTTTATAAAACCCTAATTTTCAAAGATCTATTTTTTGTCTAATTATTTTTCATCCAAATTAAAAACATAAAGAACAAACCCCTACTAGAATTTAGAGAGATTTCCATAAATATAAAAATATCCAAAAAAAATTCTAATTTGCTCTCAAAATTTATTTTTTATCAAAAATAATAAAAAAATTATTAAAAATAATAAAAAAATTATTAAAAATTAAAAACAGCTCCAAAAATCTGATTTTCAGACTGGAAGTTCTTGATATTATCCCCAACTTGTAGAAATATTTTTGTAATAAAATGTGTGGCCATTTGCGAGATATGGTCAAATCTTTCAAATCTAGGGTTTTGTCCCAAAATGATGCAAAACCTACAACAAAAAGCTAACAAAACCTGCAACAAAAAGGATCCAACTCCAAAATTTCTCAAAATTTCTCAAAATATTGAGCTAAAAATTAGTTAGGGGGTTCACGTCAGGTTCACCAAAATGTATATGAAAATTTTGGATAAAATAATAATGATAAAACAATAACATGCATTACCTAATCCAAATCTTCAATAACTCAAATAGACACAATGATGGATGAATTATTGAATTGATTTGATATGTTGGTTGCTCAATTCAGTAGCATAATATTGAGATGGAGATGATAGATGAATGATGATAGAAATGGATGGATGATTCAAGAATAATTTTGGCAGCATAAGGATACTTGAAGAATCAACCCCCAAAATGGCTTATGAGAGGGTTGATTTATAGGAAAGTTATGATTTGGATTGATGGTTGAGATTGGATGTCAATAAGATGTCTTAATTAATGGACAAGATTGAAAGTTGTAGTATGAAATAGGGTTAGGGAAAAATTAGGGCAATGATAAGGATTAATGGCCAAGATTGAATTATAAGGTAATTCAATCAAGGGTGGAAAATGAATGAGACAAGAGAAGATAAGAATGACACAAATAATGAGGTCGGCATAGCAAAAGAGGTTGTTGGAGAAAATTAAATAATTATAAAATTATTTAATTTGGGAGGGAAGGTGAATAATTAAATAATAAAAGCATTATTTAATTATAAAATACATGTGACATGTTGACTTTTAAAATAAATAATTTAATTCAAAAGTGGATGAAAATAATAAATTAGTAAATAATTAAATAAATAAAATTTATTTAGTTATAGAATAAGAGGATAATGAATAATTATTTAATTATAGTAGAAAAATGACAATAATTAAATAAATAAGCATTTATTTAATTATAGAAAGGAAGGGGCTAATTAATGACGTAATTAAATAAACAAAATTTATCTAATTAATCAAGGGAAGAATAAAGGAAGAAATGAATTAATTAAATAATTAAGAATTATTTAATTAATAGAGGAATATGACCTTAAAAGATAATTAAATAATTAAAATTATTTAAATATGCAAGTAGAAGGAGGAATTGATATGAAAAGGTGGTTTCATAGGCAAAGGACAATTTTCAATGTCTACATCTACAACTCTTCAAGTGTATCAAATCCCATTGATAGTTTCCCACATGTCAAATTAGGTAGAAATGTACCCTTCCTTTATTTATGCATGACATCCTTTTCCATCCATAGAATCTGCCACAAGAACTCTAAAAAGGCTAATCAAAGGGGGACAAACTTTGGTAGTACATTCGGGGCCTGTGGGCATCCATAAATCCTAATTATTGTAATATATGGTAAAAAAACTAATCACCAAAATTATGAGTATGGCTTTGCTCAGCTTTCAAAGCCAAAGGTCTTAACAGTTGTAGCACAAGTGTGTGTAGTCTTGGTGGTGAGTGGCCAAGAACTATCATAATTTTGTACACAAAGTCATCATGGAATATCACATAATTTGAATTCTTACATTTTTTGTCCCATATATAACACCATCATTACATTGGCAGCAAATTCCCCTACTGGTCAATCTTACCCAAACACATCCTTTTGGTCAATCTATCTTTATTTTGGTATAATATCAAGTGGCACAACAAACAATATTTCTTGAATGTTATGGGGGCTCTATTTTCCCTGACTTGCAGAAATCCTTCATGCAATGCTTTCTCAAGATATGAGGCAAAATCATATTCAATGTTTGTCTCATGGTTTTGTATCCTCATAGCCATCATCATTAAACTAACTAGCATTCACTCTTGTGCATCTATCCCAAGTACTTGAGATAGAGTAAAGTAGGTCTTTTTGAAATAGAATTGGAAATTTGTGACAACAAATGGTTTAGTAGCAGAAGGGAATACATGAATCACCCTATTGTTCACACCCATTTTCATATAAATGGGGAGTTTGTCACTTCTATAGGTTCTCCTCAATCTAGTATATTCTTCTTCACTTCTTTGCAAATCAATTTTAGTCAAGGCTTGTTTATTTAGGTGAAAACATTCAATGATGGTCGATTTAGTCAACACAACTAATGGTGAACCATCTAGAAATCTCACAGACCTAGTAGTAGGATGATAACTCTAAGCCAATACTTTGATGAACTCTACATCTATAAAAATATTTGGGACAATTAACTTGGAAAATATAATGCCATTGGATTTGACACAAAATCTTTTCCTTCCCTTTTGTCATAAAAGTACCAAAACAGTTCCCACCCAGATATAGGGATAAGGGCATCTCTACAATCGTGAGACACGTCTTTAAAAGATTTCTTAAATCCTCTATCATTTGATTCAAGGAGTATATCTAGGATAAACTGTTGTAAGGACCTCTTTTTAACCTTAGATTCTTCCTTTTTTAGTTTTAGGTTCTTTCTTCTTGGGAAGCATGATGTTTAACTATCTTACTTCTATACTTCTGAAATGAAAAATTCCAAGCATTATTGTACTCGTAACTTATTTCAAAATGAGTTATGTGCACTTACCTAGGTTACAATGGTTGCAGAGCTTAACCTCCTCGAACTCCCAGCTCCCCGCACAATAATTTTTGCAAATAAGTGCAAAGAGAATGTCGAATTCTTGGTTTAATGGCTTCTGAGGTCAGTAATGTCAACATTAATATCAACCTTACACCAAATATTTTCCTTTTATTTTGAGTTTGAATATGCACCTTTAATTTTACAAGATTGGAGGGTTGATGTGATTCATTCATTTAATACCGCTATATCATCGCCACTTTCTATAACTACCACAGGATAGAGGGATATTGATCTTAACCAATTCCTATGAATTAGCCACAATTCAATGATAAGCATAGGTAAGGATTGGAAAACAAACAAGTAAGGGTTACTAGGCCCTTACTTCTACTCTTTGGGCTCTATGAAACCCAAAAGGGTAATCCTTATTATGTTCATATGATATTCTTCTTCCATTTTATCAAGAACATTTGAGCAAACAGAGATATTCCTATCAGTTGCAAATAGATAGAATCCCTCAAGGATTTGGTTGATCCTTAAATGAATTCTACCTAAAGCAAGGAATAAGATGGTACTTTAGATTGATATGTTGTAATTGAAGGTGTTTAGATGATTTTATTCTCATTTTTAGCTCTTGTCATTTTAGATGACCAAATGAACAGACCAGTGCGTCATCTTTGGGTAATGGAGTCTCATTTATAACAACCTATAATATCCTAGCAATTTGACTCAGTAATTTAAAGGATATTGACATATTGCATTACAATATTCAACTCATTGTGATGAAAACAAAACTACTTAGCAATCCTAGAACCTTCCCATACAAACCCATGATCTTATTTAGCACAATCACCTTGAAACTAGCCTCAGTACCCACCTATTCACCAGAAAACAAAGCAGATTCCACCGCTCATAACTGCAAGAGAAACATGCCAGAGGAAATGCCTTTGAACTAAAGCATTATCTACCCAGCATCTCAAGCGGAAAACTATTTAAGTTCATTACAAACCAACCTATACCCAAGACTCCATACTAATTTATTCATTTGTGCATGAATTTACAATATTCTCTTACTTGAGATTAGTTTCCCAAACTAGACCTCTTGAGACCCAAAATTGAACTCTCTATAATTGGACCTGAAATCCCATTTATAGAATTATGCGAGTGACAAGCATCAGGACAAATTACCATCTCAATTACATTTAAATTTGACATTTCATTTCATTTCAATTTCAGAAATCACCCCAGACGATTATATTTGCACATTATAAAAATGGGGGGAAAGCAAAAGACAAAATCCATATAGTCCATTGAAGAAGACCAGCCAACCTTCCGAAATGCATTGTTCATCATTGCAACAACACCAAAATGTCTCATCCACGTCAACCAAATAATATTCTCCACGTCATCATCCAAGACAAAAAATTACATGTTTGTTGAAGAAGACGAGCTCATTGTTGTGGAAGTGGTGTCATCAAAAACAAAACCAGAATCAAGGTGCTACTCTAATTCCTTAGAATCAGAGTGAGCACACCTGCTCTGTTTTCTTGCTAAAACTATAGAAGCTACTACTTCTCCATCATCAGACTCCTCTCATGCCACTAGAGTGAGAAGGTATCAACCATACTCTAGGTCAATATTTGTTTCATCACTCAAAGGGCTAGTTGAATCCTCCATAGGAGATTTATGCCTCCCCATATAAGAATCACAAGCCGTATGGTACTTATTCTTCTTCCTCCCCCAAGAATTAACCGATTTCTCACTAGGCTCACACTAGTCATGGTCGACAACCATACTCCGCAAGTTGTAATTACTCTTTACACCACCCTTCCCGGACTTCTTGTGGTCTTTCTTCTTTTCCTTTGGCATTGCAGGAGCTCTCGGTGTGCCTTGCTCAATTTCAAGCACATCATCCTGAAATTCAAACATATTAATCCTCCTAGACCTCCTAACTGGTTGGACAAACTCACTGGGTTTACTCATTCTTGCAAGAAACAAGACAAGAACTAGTAGACCTTAATTATAGAAAAACTCACAAGTTTATTCTTAATTGGAAATTTATAGAAAAAAACCCTAGGACCTACACAATTCCAACCCGCTTAAATGGAAAATTTGTGCAATTGACACCCTTACTACGCTAGGAATTCAAAACCTACAAGCCACCCTATGCATAATTGGAGAAGAGTAGGTATAAACACTGACTTAATCGAGACAATTACTTCATGTAATATAAGAGGGATTCACTGCACACGAGTCCCTTTATTCTCAAGAGATCAGCAGGGAACGAACTGCCCTTATACACCTCAACATAAGCAAGTCAATGAAAATATAAGAAAAGTATACCTTAAGTTGTGTTTCAGAGGAGGTTATTTTAGATCCTAAGAGAGTGAAACCCCAATATTTTTTCCTTAGACAAGCCAGCTCTCAACCAAAAGATAGCAATGTGGTTTCAAGATGCCACCGCAGTGCACTATCATCTAAAAGGCACGCTGGCATCCTAAGCAATAAAGGGCTCAAGAGCTCAAGCAGATAGAACTAGGTTTCACTTTTAAGCTCGGGTTTGGAATGTACTGAGTGAAATAAGTGAACAGGAAGCTGAAAACTATAATAAGCTGAAAACTATAATAAGCACAAGGGGACTTGGAGAGAGCTTACCTTTTACTGGATGTTCAAGCCTTCACTCCAAGCTCCACTTCGTAACTACACATAGAAGAACAAGGGGGAAATGTTGGGGCTATAAAGGGGCCTACCTCAGTTAGACCCCCATTTTGGTGTTCCCACCTCCACGAATAGCCCAGTTTGAAAGGAGTGTAAATGAAGTGAACAAAGTGTGTGATGAAAGTGAAACCCGCTCAGGAGTAGAACCCAGACCACGAGATAGTAATTGAACAAGTAAGGAAGGAAAGTGAAAGAGAGAGAGAGTGTTACCCACAGGCCTAGACCCTCTTTGGAGCACACGAACGCACCATTGAGTGCTTTCTTGAGAGTTGTTGCTGCTGGAGAGACCTTAGTTTGACATGGCTTCGCTTGTGAGAGTGCTACTATAAAGGATGAAGAGAACTCAAGACTGGAGAAAATAACAAGAGAGCTTGAATGAATGACTTCCAACCCCAAATGAGAGCAAGAAAGGGGGTTTTTAATGCATGCAAGGGTGGAAAAGAGTTGTTTCATTTGAAACCCCATTGCTAGGACACATGTCAAAAGAGTCAAGATTCTAGATTCCCCGTTTCAAACTCAAAAAACTATCAGGACGCTAGCGTGCTGCGTAGAGGTCTGCACGTTGTGCAAGCGTCCAAAGCCTAGATTTTTGGGAAATATGTCATCAGGATTCTGTTGCTTTGCCACAAGTCTGCATGGAGTCAAAATCACAAAATTTTGACTCATGGGATTTTTGTCATTAATGCTCTAAGGTGTCATAAATGCTAGGAAAAAATGCAAAAATGTGGAATTGCCCCTAGGTGCAATTTTGTGATATTACACTTCAATACTTCTGCAATTACTTGCCTTAAGCTAGTATGATTCTTCTATGGCTCAAAACCCACTTCTCAATTCTCGATGGCTGCAAATGGTGAGATAAAACAAAAAATGATACGGATTAAGTAGAGCAATCAGAGCGTGCAACCATTAATGATCAAAGAAGGCTCATGCGAGCAAGCTGACGACCAGTCACCCAACTTTGAATCATGACCATTGATCTTTTCTAATTTAAAACATAATCAATGACATTCCTCAAGCATCGCTTCTTTCTTTTACAACTTGTGCTTCAAAAATGGCAATAACACCTTAGAAAGTTACCACGTCTCCACTTAATGTCATTAGTCATCTCTAATCTAATAGTCATCATGTATCACCATCCTGGCCTGTATCCCTTCAATTAAATTGGTGAGGCACCAAGAGCTAGTAGTGAGGAGAATATTCCATCCAACACTCCATCACCCATTGTGGATTTTCCTTCCTTCTCCAGAGTCTCATCAATGATGTGAGAATGAGTGCGATTAAATCTCAGCCATTGGATCAAAGCCCACCTTTTATCACCATTTGTTTCCCATTGTGTATCATTGATTCATGCTTCAAACCCCAAACCACATTAGCGATGGGTAAGAAAAAGTGATGGAAAAAAATTAAGCCATGTGTACCTTCTTGAAAATCAAAGGCACAAAAGGTATCACCCAAATCAATGCTTCAAAATAGTGATGGCACATTAGAAAAAAGGACCACATCGCTCATCACCCATTTGAAAAAGGTAAGCACAAAGCTATCAATGATGAGCAATGAAAAGAATCACAAATAGTTTTACGGACATCACACATCACAAATTCAAGACATAGGACTCAAAGGCAATAAGCGATAGCGACACAGCCAGTGATACAAAGGGAAACTCATATCACTCATCGCTAATGTGAAACATAAAGCTAGAATTCAATCCACGATGAG
>VDFB02281492.1:14742498-14773292 GCA_007258455.2 Sequoia sempervirens | reverse complement strand
ATTCCAACAATTTTTTTAGTGGCTAATATTCGCCAATTGGAAAATAGTTGAAATTTGGGAATCCAAAATTGGCTAATAGTTTGAGCTATAATGTAACTTGAATCACTACACTTTTACAAAATTTAATCATAGTATTTAAATCCCCAAAGAATTTATTTTATTAAAAAATAACTCAAAAATTCACCACAATATTTGATCCATGATTAGATTAGATTCACCTAAATTGTAGTGCCCCTGGTCTTTCTAGATTTTTGGTGTAAGTGTTATTTGTGACTTTGTTGATAATTATGCCATTGGATTATTTGGTAAACTTAATGCTTTAAGTGGCCTTGTTCAATTAGCTAATTAAATTAAATTGCTATGGCAAGAGTAAATGTTTTATTATTAATATAGCTAGATTATTGAACGAATGTCGCTAATTAAATTATTAAATTAATTTGAAGGTTTATACCATTATTTTAATTAAACAATGAATAATTAAATAAAATACAATGGAATATTAATGTAATTATTAATAAGGTTAATTTTAAATTTAAACATAATTAATATTAGTAATTATAATTGCAATTTAAATATGGGTATTGCCAACATTATTATTATTTTTCTTTTAAAAAGAAAGGAAAATATTCTTAAAGGAATCAAAAGCCCCACGTGCCTTCTCAATGTTTCTTTATTTGCATGCATGACAAGCATGGAGTCTAAAGGAGAAGGGAGGGAAACTTGGTGACACCTATCAATTGCATTTGCTTGAAAGTTTCTTAAGCCTTTTCATCAAATGGGTTTATTTTTGGGGGGTGACATATTTAGCAATGATAGCATTTCAGGAGATCACATTTCTCAAAGGCATCCTATCAGATAGAATATGTGCCCTTGTCTTTGCTTCCCTCCTTCTGCATACAGGTCTACCAGTGCATTTGCAACGTCTATCAACTACAACATCTAGCATGGTTGTTGCTTCTCCAAACTCCGTCTCGTTGGTAATGACCTTTTGCTTCTCCTTTTTGGCATATCTGCAGCCTCAATATAAGGTTTTGATGGTAATTTTAGGGTATGTTTATTAAAATGAAAATTGCAGCCAAGATTCTAATAATGTGCACATTTAGGTTTTAACATTATCGGCATCATTTACTCTGCATAGTTAAAATATAATACCCACCTTCCCTTGATGATTACATTTTCTTTTCTAAAGCCTTTTATCAAAAATTTCTATTCATATCTTGTAATCACTGTAGTCCTTGGGAGAACTACTCTTTGAGGCATTCTGTCAAACGGTCACGTGCCTTGTCTAGGTTTCACATTTTTCACACGTATTTGTCAGCATAGTTGGGTGGGAGATGATCCACAGACACCACAGGTTTAACTGGCATCTTAGTAATAAGTTTGGGTTGTCTCCAAGATAGCCATTACAGGAATGAAGGTCAACCATGCACTCCTTATGATCAACTATATATGTAATGCAATAAGGGTTGTGGATGTGTGAAATATGTGCAACCCTCATCCACCAAACCTGCATGACTGCATGCACCTAGAACACAAGCAAAGCTTATAGCGTTAGGATGTGTTACAGAGTGCTTCATTAATTTAAATATTTTGAGAGCTTCCTTGCTAAATCCATTTTGTGCACATTTTGCAATTGTTGCATTTCATTCCATGAGATGACATCTCTTTGAGGAATTCTATGGAATAGTTCACACACCTTGTCTATGCGCCATACTTTGCATACATGTCTCCAACGTAGCTTGCAACTACAACATCTGCCAAAATATCTCCTTGTTATGCTTTGGAGGATGTCCATATCCTATTCCAAGCTCCAAGTTTGGTGCGGGTAGAGTGGATGCTAGCAATGGTTGTGGAATCTATGAAAACTATAGATAAGTTGGTGGCCATGCTTTCAGTGATTTGTTTCTTTTGCTATTCTAGAATAGGGTATACGCGTATTTAGAAGTCAGTATCAAGTGCTCCTCATATACATGGGTTCCCATCGAGTTAGCTAAATGACAGAGTCTCTGCACAATTAGTCTCTTCATATTAGAGGATTTGTATTAGCAAGAATAACCTTGGAATCTAGAAATAATTACAGTTATTGGAACTTGTCTAGCTTAAACTTATAGGTTCCAATTAGCATGCATTCCATAAGGAGTTACAATTGAAATCAAGAGAGCTAAAATTCAATTTCTCTTTCACAACACTGTAAAGAAACAAAGACAAGTTCATTAGAGTCTCAGAAATAGAACTTTAATCTACCAAAAAGCGTCTTTATCAAATTTGAATGAGGATTTAGTAGCCACTTCATAAGGATGCCTCAATCTAATAGTTATTACTTGGTTTTTTTTACTATATATGTCTTGAGTTTCATATATTGAGCACTTTAAGTTTAAAAATTCAACTAACAGATATTAGCATGTGCCATACATTCTTTTGACCCGATTCATCAACTTTCAACTTTTCAAAGACCAAACAACCATCATTCTATTATTTTGGTTTTAGTTTATTTTTACTAAATTACTAGTGATCATAATATACCATTACACTTTATTTACACTCTTTTATAATATTCTTGAAGTAATTAGAAAACAAAGTTTGGGTTTATCCACAAATAATAATTGCAAATATATAGAGAAAGAGAGAATTCATATAAGCAGATTTTTTTTACAATACTCTTATACTCAATAATGCATTTTGGTATATGTAGTTATAAATGAATGTTAGTTTATATATTTGACCTATTATTATTAAATAGATGTATGTTTATATTTTATGACCTAGAAGGATAAGAATATGGTTTGAATAAGAATTCTAATTGTATTGTAAGATTATTAAATGATTTTGATGATCTTTTAAATATTGTTTCCTTTACAAACTTTTCAATAATGATTTGTTAATATAAGTGGATTCTAATATGTATAAATTAATTATGAGTTTTGATTACTAAAGAATTCAATGTCATCTATATTATGGGTCTTAGTAATAGGATACTTTTGTCTAGGTGAATTAAGAAATTGTAGAGATAGAGAAGTGAGGAGAATAAATAGGGAAAAGCATAGGATTATTTATATTTCGATAATTGAAGGGGTTTGATTAAATAAATTGAGTTAGACGAGTAATTGATTAAGAATATAGAGGATGATGAATTAGCTAACCTCAAAGTAATTGTTTTGTTATAGTTAGATAAATTAAGTGGTCTTAGTAGATAAAAGAGTAATAGAATTAAAAAACATAGGTTGTTGATTTAGACAAACAAAAGTAGCAATATAGTAAGAGAATTGGAAATTATTAGAAAGGGAAGAATATGTTTTCCTTAATTATTTTTCATAATCAGCGTAGAGATAAAGTGCTAATGAAGATTTATTAAATGTTTATTTATAAATATAAGTTTACATGTGTTTGTATTAAAGTGATAGAAGTAAATTAGTTTACCCTTTGTGATTATTTAGTTATTAATATATACTGGAAGTTGAACAAAAGAGATATTGATTTAGATATAATCAAACATTTAAAAGGGATTTGGTTAAGTATTTTGGGATTAAATTTCGTTGCTTGTATTAAGGAATGTTATTCTTTTCTGTTTTGTTTTATAAGATCATTAAAAGATAGTTAATGAACATCTCAGGAGATAAATTTTGTTATAGAGTAATCTTTGATTATGTTATAGAAAAGAAAGGTAATATGATGGTGGGACAATAGTTTGTTGTGAGTTGCATTGATATTCCTTAGTAAGGATTATACGAGTATTCGATAGGAATGTTTAGGTCATTCTTAAAGATGTTTGGTTGTATTGTCAATTGTTCATTGTTGGATTAATGTGTTGGACTAGTGGATTGTGGGTGACTTGTCATGGTGCCAATAGAAGTAATGTTTAATCTTTGGAGTAATTGTGATTGCAAGGATTGCGTGAATTGAATATTGTGTCATTCAGTGATTATTGTGATTGATTTGTATGGAATTGTTTATATTAGCTTTGATTGAGTTTTAAGATCTGGTTTTGATATTGTCACTCTTATTCTTCACTTGTCTATTTGTGATAATGGAAGTTATATAGTCATTTTGTGGTTCCATGATGTGTCTTCCTTTTGTGTTAATTTTGATTGAGGAGACTTTTTGCAATTGACTTTCTTATAGACATATTTGAGATGGTTGGGAAACCATTGTGTTAGCAATTTGAGAGTCTTCTAGAGGTTTGAGGGGGTATGGTTTTGACTTGCATAAGTTGGTATGGGGGCTGGAGATCTGGTGAGGCTGCCTGGGTAACCCAGATCGGGGTCGACAACCTAAGAGGATCCACATTGGGTAACCCATATCAAGCCTTGAGTATTTTCATGAGTTTTATTTTACTTCACCTAAAAGTGGGTGGTTTTGTGACTTTGTCATTTTGGGTAATGGGTGATCTTTATACTTGGATTGTGTTTTTTGCGAGTTTAGCCTTGCACTAGGAAGTCGTTTACTTTGAAGTACTAGCGTGAGATGGTACATGCCTCTCTTGGTGTATTTACTAATTTGGATTTGATTATTTGTGCAAGTGGGCTTACGTAGTCTATGAATTTGAGATTTGTTGTTAGTAGGGGGAGTGGCTTTCAATGGGGGTCGGCGCACAAAGTGGTGTATGGGTAACTCATTGAGAGTTTCTTTAATCAATGATAACCTAATAATTAATTAGGGGGTTAGGGTAGTTTCTCACATTAATTCAAATAATGTAGCCTCACTCATGGCCCAAGTGCTTGTTTAGGCTTGGGATGAGTGGGAAGGCCTGGAATGGCAAAGGTCAACTGCCTTGTTCTCTTGAAAGGTATGTTGATCCCGCATGAGTGAGAATGGTGGCCAGGGATCAGTTGAGGTTGCCAGGGTTTAACCAGGTAGAGGGTCAGTAACTTATGAAGATCTGCATTGGGTAACCCATGCCGAACTTATGCGATGACACTCCACCCTTTAGCAACTTTGTATGTTGTTGTTCCCCTCTTGTTGTGCTTGTACCTCTGGAAGCGGATGTAGTCTTGTGTTTGTGGTTTCTCTTGTCGTGGAGTCTTGTTTTCCATTGTTCACCTGACTAATTTGGTTGTGGGTCCTTCTTGTCATCTCCTAGCATGGGGGTGGGCCTTAGGGTCCACGTGGTCGGGTGGAATGTGCTTTGCACCCCATTGGGTCCCCAGACGGTGTTCGTGAAGTGCAGAGTTTGTATTGATGTTGTTGATCCAGAGCTTCACCACAGTTCAGTTGTACCAGGTCCATTAATGTATAACTCTTTACATTTGATGTATCATTCCCCACTATGTGTCAGGAAGCACTATTGTACTTTTGTAAATCTGAAACGATGTAATTTCATATTGATGTAGATGTACATTCTGAACTGATCAATGTAATGTATGGATGTTCTTGACTATATCATGGTTTTTACAATGTAATCTTGAGATTTGTTAATTGGCGTTATGGATTGGGAATGGTGTTTATTAATGCAGTCACGTGTACCCCAGAGGATGTATTTGATATTGTATATGTTTAATTGCATTATATGTATTGTATGTTAATGTACTTCTCATGTTAGTTTACTTTCAAAAAAAAAAAATGTGTTATAATTTGTTAGCTTTAAGATGTCCTTTGGGGTTTTGCGCGGTGAGGCGCTACATAAATTTTATAAATTATAGTAGAAATTTATATTAATTTTCCAATAGTATATCATAATTATTAGTTGCTTTAGGAACAAATTTCTAATAGTTAGTTTCCACCATTGATTAATAATATAATCTAATGGTCCTTGTTGTATTCCACAAGGTAAAATGTACCCACAATCTATAAATGCTCATGTGGCCCATAATTTTGGGTCTCATGAGCATTACAGCTTGCGAGTAGATTTTACTTTGTAGAATACAAGGGTCATTAGATCAATGATCTAAAAGAAATTTTGAGTAGATCATGGGTACATTTTACCTTGTAGAATAAAATGAGGGCCATTATATTATACACACATTCTTGAGAAGAATTGCTCTAGATTTAATAATATAAAAGGAAAATATTTCATCAGCCAAAATCAAAAAATATGATTTAGTATAAATAGGCTAGTGAACACATCAAAGTAAAAATGGATATTTGAAGAGGCATCTTGCAAGACTTCTCCAGTGGAAAGGATGAAAGGACTTCCAGATATTTAAGTGAGTAATTTTAAGTCCCTTCAATGTCCCAAAAGATAAGAAAAGAAAACATTGGTTTGAGGAAATTATCACAGAGAGATAAATATTAGAAAGAACAAAGTGTTGGTCTCTTCGATACAGTGAAGGCACCTCCCCACCTTATTGATGAGACAATAATATTTTGAGGAGAAAATTGGTGGTGATGATAAATTAATCAACGATCGATATTCAAAGCATTGATAATAATTTTGATGACATGAAAGTTGCCATCAGATGAAATTTATAAACCAGAGCTGAATGAATTATAGACTAAATCTTGGTTTATTTGGTCATAAAATTACTTGAGCATCTAAAAAAGAAAAAGATGTGGAATTTAGTTGTGGTTGGCAATGAAGGAACTTGACAAGAAATTGTTGGTTCAAGTAAGTGCCTAAACTTGAATTGGGTTTTCTAGTATCCAAACTAGTTAAAATTGCAAGTACGTAGGGTTTGGTTTATTCTACAAATTTATACTATGGAAAGCACATCCAAAACAACTAAAACTAAAAGAAAAAAATTAGATAATCGACATTTGAATCAAGATTTGATTAATCAATGCCATGGCTTCGGACCAAGGTCTAGAAGAAGTGCACAATTGAACCCTAAAGCTAAAAAATTGGAAGATAAGCAAAGGGAATTAGGTGACACATGGACTCCAATGAGGGGCTATGACATATTCATATATCATTATAAGAAAATGCATAGGCACCAGCCTATGTCCAAACCATGGAGACTGAATTTAGGGAGATTAGTAGTACCCAACATATTTTTCAATGTGGAATTGATTATGGTACTTGTAGAAAGGTATGACCCATAGACACATATGATTTACTTCATAGATGAGTCTTCCTTTGTTCCCATTTCAAAGAATTATATTTCATAGTGTTTCAATTGGATACAATCACAAACATGAAATTCAAGATTAGAGACCTTCTGGAAGAATACCATAATATGGATACTAGTTACAAGAGTTGGAGGTTGCCTTTGCATAGACCACGAGTTGAAGGGAATGGACTCAAAGTATTTTCAGATGATGAACACCCTCCATTCTTTGTGAGGTTGTTTGAAGAATATTTATAGTATACTTATTACTTTGCTTGTCAAGTATTGGGTCTCGATGCTCTTGCATTGATGGCCAAAGTTCCTGTAGTACCCCTTCGATTTTCCTTGTGTTTTTTGTCATTTTGTTTTTACCTTGATAGACCTTGATACTATCTTATTGTTTTATGATCACTGACAGTGGAGCGGTGATGGATTTTATTTTATGATGTGATGGTACACTATATGCATGATGATTATTTGTGACATGCTTTATGTTATCTTAGTTGTTTAATTGAGTTGATATTGTTATATATGCTCATCTATAGTTAATTGATATTTAGTTTCATCAGTCTTGATGTGACTATATTGGTGAAGGGGACATGATTACATCACTCACGTGTGAGCACCCCATGATTCTACGATTTCTTCTTCACAGTGTGACTGTTATGATTTGTATACATGTACGACATTTGTCTCGATTGCAGGATTGCAGGTACAGGACATCGGCTCCACCTAGATCCACAGGTTTGAGCGTGTCCATTTCCCAATGGTATTGTTGATTGGGAGATAGTAACGAGGTTCCCTTGTCAAACCACAATCCTAGTCATAGTGTGTCATAAGTCACAGTTTGGTATGTCATGTTGTCTTGTTGTCCATGTTTGCTTTAATGTTTATTATCTTGCAAGGTTTGCTTTGTGGAAATTAATGATTAAAATGTTTTAAATGATTATTTATTTATTTTAGATTAATGTTGTTAAAAGCTTTTTATTTAATTTATTTTATTTAATTTAATTTATTTGGTAAAGTAACTTAATCCTTGAGATTAAATTTATTTTATTAAGCGAATAGATTAATTCATCAAATTTATTTTGAGATTAAAATGTGGTTTGAATTACTAAAATGCAAAATGACCTACAAATGCTATAGAGGAAATATATGTGTGTTGTTGAGGAAGATATTTTAATTTTGACAAGTGTTGAGAAAATTAATTAAGGGATTTTGATTGAGAAGGATTTCTTGGAGAGAATAATTGGTATTAACTGGAAGAGGTAAGAAGTTACTTCACGGGAGATATTTTCTTAGAAATTGTTTTGTTGAAAATTGGAGGAGGTTCTCGAAAAGTTTTTGGGCTCTATATTTTTGCATCTTTCTAGAAGTGGTGATTTTGGAAAAGGCTTTGGGAATTGAATTCTGAAGGTGAGAATCTACTTCAAATTTAATTCTTCAAGCTTCAAGAAAATAGGTTCTTTTATTGTTTTATTTATTTTGTTGATTTAGAAAGATTGTCTGTACAAAATTCAATTTTGTAGAAGCTTTGTTTAAATTTGTAAAAATTGAAAGATTGTCTATACACAAGGATTTGATTAAAGCTTCTGTAGAAAAATTGTGAAAGCTTTTGAAAAAAAAAAGTTTGTTTAAAGCTTCTCTGTAGAAAATTTGTTGACGGCTTCTGTGTGTGAAGATTTTCCGTGATTATTTTAGTGCCTCTCTAGAAAACTTTATAGTGAAATCAAAAAGCCTCATAGAAAATTATTTTAAAACAATTGAAATCCCAGAGGAAAAACAATAGAGGATTTAGATAACCTCTATAGGAATGGATTTAAATCTTCCTGTGAAATGTGTGTAAATAGATATCCTCTTGTAAATCTTTGTAAATTAAAATTCCTCTGGGTAACCTTGTAAATTTCTTTCTATAGAAAAATTTGAAAACCTCTGTAATATTTTGATAATCTTCTCTTGTAGAAATAAATTGTGAAAATTTACCCATTTAGAACATTTAAGTTGATTAATTTATATATATATATATATATACTTGATATATATATATACATATACATATACAAATATATACAAACGTATTTTGTTATGAGGCTATCTGTAGAATTTACTCTTTGGAAATTTTATTTTATAAAAACATACAGTGAAATGACGGTACGCAATTGTAAAATTGCAAGAATTTTTTTATTAAAAATAAATAAATTAAGTTTTAAGTATTGTTGGGGGGGGGGGTGGTGCAAGGGCTACCCCCATAGTCATCCCCATGGGGGGAAAGCAGGTTGTGGAGGCAGCCGATGCTGCCTTCACAAGCTACCCACATAGTCCGCAGCCCCCCCCTAATGGGAGGTGTGGTTGTGTACGGGTACAGCCTGCGCCCAACACAATTACCTTTAATCGCCTATATTAATTTTGATATCAATTCTTTTATATCTTCTTAAGAATCAATATATATATATATACATATATATTATATTTATGTGTAAATATATATTTATTATATATTTATTATATATTTATATATATATATATATATATACTGTAATTATATGGAAAATGATAATTTGGATTTAAATATAATTATATATTTAAATATATTGTTATAATAAATGCATGCAAATGCTCAATATAGATGTTATCATAGTGAAATTATTTTTAAAATATTTTATGTTGATTTAAATAGGGAAAATTGAAATAAGTGAATAAGATGTAATTTTATTTATTATTGTTGTAAATGATATTTCTTTAGAATATATTAATTTGAGCAATATATTATTGTTATCAAAATTGGATTTAGGAAATCCTAATGATAGATTAATTTACTGTGTGAATTTGTTTATTAAATTGTATTTACTTCTATTCACGTCAGTTGGGAAATTTGGGTTAATTGTGTTTGTAAGTCTTCCAGATGAGTTTACTTTATGAGGGAGTTGTTATATGTGATGGTTCAGCCTTTGATTTACCTTGGGTAGTGCACGTTGTTTTTAGTTTAGTTTGAACACCCGGTTACTATGAACAAGATGTGTTGTCCTTTGTAGTATGGTCGATATTTGTTATCAAATTTTGTGCACCTTGCCTACCCATGGTTTGTGGATTAGATCCTCGTGTTGTTAGTAGGGGAGTGGTTCTTAGTGGGGATCTAGCACATGAAGAGGCTTCAGGGTAACTCACTAAGAGTTTAATCAAGTGATAACTTAAAAAGAATTAATGAATGGGTAACTTTCACAATAATAAAGATAATGAATGTTTCTCTCATGGCTCAAGCGCTTGTTTAGGCTTGAGGTGAGATGAGAAGAATAGTTTGTATGGGGGTTTGGTGGCCAATAGAGGCAACCAGGGTGACCAAAAATGGGGGTCTGGTAGGCTAGGAAGATTATGCTAGGGTAACTCAGAAAATTATGTGTGACACTCCTATGACAATAATCAGTTAGTTTGATATGTGCAAATGACGTACTTGATTCTTATAATCTGGAAGCAATGTAACCTTGTGTTTTGTATTGTACTTGTGTAGTTTAGTATTGTGAGTTCAATGTGTCTATAGATTGTAGGTTTTTCCTAGAAAGCTCTTTTACTATCTCCTAGCACGGGGGGTGGGCCTACGGGTACTACTTGGTTGGGTGGAACATGCACCTTACACCATTGGGTCCCTAGTTCATGTTCATGATGGCGAGTACTTCCTAATTGGAGAGCTCGCGTGTACCAGTGGATATGTTCTTCCTTTTTATGTTTCATCTCTTTTGTACTATGTATTTGTGGATATTAGTATATGTATTACCACTCCTCAGTTGTATTCAAGGAGAACTCATGTAACTTGTAATTGTAACACTTTTGTATGAACTACCTCATATGGAAATGAGTATCGTAATTGTTATAATGAATGAATGCAATGTAAAAATGAATATTTTATGTAATTTGAATCTTATGAGTTGAATTAAATGCTCTAGATGTATGTAATTTAATTTCATGAGTTATATTTATATGCTTTGGTTAGTTATTTTTTATATTATGGGATTTGTATGTAATGCGTTATCGCATACATTAGAGAATGTATGTGTTAAGTGTTGTTCATATTATATGTTATTATTACACTTTTTAAAAAAAATTGCTATGCTTCTGTTGTGTTTGTGCCATTCTTTAAGGCTACGTGGTAGGGCATTACACATGGTATCAGAGCCCAAGTTTAAACACTGGGTGCTCTGGGATAATGTTGAATCCATTAAGTTGATAGTTGCATAGGATTTAAGTTTTTCTACCCTGTCTCATACCTTGTTGTGTCTGTGTAGGATCATGCCACCTAGACGAGGTTGCGGTAGAGGTCATGGCCATGGAGGTGGTCATGGAGGTAGTCAACATGATTCACCTCCCCATGTTACCCATGACTCAGATCACAAGGAACATCAGGCTTCCCAAAATGCTCTGGGAGGCGGTGATCAGAATCAGGATCCACCAGGGATCGAGGGCGCTCAGTTGTGCCATTTGTTAGAGGAGACCCTTGCTCACCTTGGGCCAGGGCAGGACAGAGATCGGATTAATGTTGGTGAGAGAGTGGTACCAGCACAGCCAGAGGCAGACATAGCTACTCACATGAGAGATTTACTTAGAGCTCGTCCGCCTACATTTGATGGATTGGGTAGCAGATTAGAGGCTGAGACATGGTTGTTAGATTTGGACCAGTGTTTTACTATGTACCCTTATGTTAGAAACACCAAGGCTAGAAGTGTGATCATGCACTTGAGAGATTTTGTGTCTACTTGGTGGAGATTGGAGGAGCAAAAGCTCCATATTGATATTAATATTGTGACTTGGGATTTGTTTTTAGAGAGGTTCAAAGTCAGATTTCTTTCTGACCATTGGCGACAACATCGTGGAGATGAGTTTCACACTCTTGGACATATGGCCATGTCAGTGGAACAATATGAGTGATGTTTTTATGAGCTCAAGCAGTTCGCTGGCATTGGAGATGATGAGGGCATGCTAGTTCAACATTTTATTAGGGGCTTAAATTCTAGGATCAGTGGTGGTGTTCAGGTTTTTGAACCCAAGACCATGGAGACAATAGTGGAGAAGGCTAGACTAGTGGAGGAGAACTTGGCGATGGCATTGTGTGGCCACACTTGAGTGCAGATAGGCAGTGCTTCAGTTGTAGGACCTAGTTCACATAGTGGCCAGAATCAGAGAGATGGACCACCTAGGACACAACAGGTGTCTACACAGAGTGGTCAACAACACTCTCAGTCTCAACTTGGTGGTAGTTGGAACCAAAAGAAAAGAAATCAGAGTTGGCAGCGATCTCTATGTGATCGTATCAATCAACCAGCCCAGAGTTCACAATCTATGGTTAACTGGGGTAGTGTTCAACAGTCTAGTACTCCTTCTAGTGTTAGAGGATTTAGTAGAGGTACTGGATGTTTTGCTTGTGGTCAATAGGGTCACATAGCGTGACAGTGTCCCAATAAGGACACATCAAGTTATAGTAAGAGACCAGGAGGTTCTGAGCTGACAATAGGTGATGTCAGTAGATCGAATAGGGTGTTTACCATGGTGGATAGCCGCTAGGCCGAGCACCGGTGTCCAATTGATGTAGGAGCATCCAATGTTGTAAGGGCAATCTTGCATCACCCAAAAAATAGTTAAATTTCAAGTTTCTCAGTTTTTAGATGTTTTTACTTTTTTGGATACCCTTTTCATCATAATGAAATTCCCAATTTATGGTTTTTATTTTCTATTCTTGGGTTGGAAGATATCGCAGTTTTAGTTTCCCAGGTTTGCACCTAAAAATCTTTCGAGTTGGATTTGAGGCACTTAGAGTTCCCAAAATGTCCCCAAAACTTGCCAAAATTAGCATAGCACATTTTGATCGTGTTATTGACTTCAAAACCTTTCCAACGATTCAAACGGTTCACGAATCAGAGTCCTGGATCAAAAGTTATGGCCCCGGGAAGTTGGCGCACTTTCTAGAAGATAGAATTGCAAATGTTCATTTGAAATTTGAACTTCAAGTTGTAATTTTTCAGTGCCAAACCGCCTAAACTCAAATTTGAATGTTGATTTGGCTCCAAACTAAAGAGGAGCTCTATTTATGGGTGGGTTTCTAATTTTTGGGTAGCTTTTTGGGGACAAGCTCGCATATTGCGAAAGGGTTATTCTGTAGCTTTCTATAACATGTATGTGTTGTAGAACTTGGGGATCTGAGATCCTCTGCATGTAAGAAGCTCCATTTTCTGAATAATAAAATTATTTTCTTGTTTGTGGGTTATTTTCTGTGTCTCGGGCTGTGCCCTCATCACCAATAGTATCTGAGAGATGATACTTTGGTTACTTGGGAGGATGCTACTAGGATGAGGGAGATCTATCCCTATTTATTCGCAGGCTTCCAGGAGTAAGCCTGATCCTAGGGGGGAGGATGTAGTACCCCTCTGATTTTCTTTATGTTTTTTGTCAGGGTGTTTTTACCTTGATAGACCTTGATACTATGTTCTTGTTTTACAATAACCGATAGTGGAGTGATGATGGATTTTATTTTATGATGTGATGGTACAATATATGCATGAGGATTATTTGTGGCATGCTTTCTGTTAGCTTAGTTGTTTAATTGAGTTGATATTGTTATATATGCTCATCTATAGTTAATTGATATTTAGTTTCATCAGTCTTGATGTGACTGTATTGGTGAAGGGGACAAGATTACATCACTCGCTTGTGAGAGCCCTATGATTCCATGATTTCTTCTTCACAGTGTGACTGTTATGATTTGTATACATGTACGACATTCATCTTGATTGTAGGATTGCAAGTACAGGACATCGGCTCCACCTAGATCCATAGGTTTGAGTGTGTCCATTTCCTAACGGTATTGTTGATTGGGAGATAGTAACAGGGCTCCCTTGTCAAACCACAATCCTAGTCACAGTGTGTCATTAGTCACAGTTTGATATGTCGTGTTGTCTTGTTGTCCATGTTTGCTTTGTGGAAATTAATGATTAAAATGTTTTAAATGATTATTTATTTATTTTAGATTAATGTTGTTAAAAGCTTTTTATTTAATTTAATTAATTAAATTTAATTTATTTGGTAAAGTAACTTAATCCTTGAGATTAAATTTATTTTATTAAGTGAATAGATTAATTGATTAAATTTATTTTGAGATTAAAATATGGTTTGAATTATTAAAATGCAAAATGACCTGTAAATGCTTAGAGGAAATATCTGTGTGTTGTTGAGGAAGATATTTTAATTTTGACAAGTGTTGAGAAAATTAATTAAGGGATTTTGATTGAGAAGGATTTCTCAGAGAGAATAATTGGTATTAACTGGAAGAGGTAAGAAGTTACTTCACAGGAGATATTTTTTTTAGAAATTGTTTTGTTGAAAATTGGAGGAGGTTCTCAAAAAGTTTTTGGGCTCTATATTTTTGCATCTTTCTGGAAGTGGTGATTTTGGAAAAAGATTTGGGAATTGAATTCTGAAGGCGAGACTCTGCTTCAAATTTAATTCTTCAAGCTTCAAGAAAACAGGTTCTTTTATTGTTTTATTTATTTTGTTGATTTAGAAAGATTGTCTGTACAAAATTCATTTTTGTAGAAGCTTTGTTTAAATTTGTAAAAATTGAAAGATTGTCTGTACAAAAGGATTTGATTAAAACTTCCGTAGAAAAATTGTGAAAGCTTCTCTGTAGAAAATTTGTTGACGACTTCTATGTGTGAAGATTTTCCATGATTATTTTAGTGCCTCTATAGAAAACTTTATAGTGAAATCAGAAAGCCTCATAGAAAATTATTTTAAAACAATTGAAATCACAGAGGAAAACAATAGAGGATTTAGATAACCTCTATAGGAATGGATTTAAATCTTCCTGTGAAATGTGTGTAAATAGAGATCCTCTGGTAAATTTTTGTAAATTGAAATTCCTCTGGGTAAACTTGTAAATTTCTTTTTGTTGGAAAATTGGAAAACCTCTGTAATATTTTGATAATCTTCTCCTATAGAAATAAATTGTGAAAATTTACCCATTTAGAACATTTAAGTTGATTAATTTATATATATTTATATATATGTATATATATTTGATATATACATATACATATACAAATATATACAAATATATTTTGTTATGAAGCTCTCTATAGAATTTCCTCTTTTGAAATTTTATTTTATAAAAAAATACAGTGAAATGACCGTACGCAATTGGAAAATTGCGAGAAATTATTTGTTAAAAATAAATAAATTAAGTTTTAAGTATTGTTGGGGGGGCGCAAGGGCTACCCCCACAGCCGTCCCCACAAGGGGAAAGTGGGTTGTGGAGGCAATCAGCGCTGCCTTCACAGGCCGTGCCCAAGCTGCCCACACAGTCTGCAACCCCCCCAATGGGTGGTGCGGTTGTGTACATGTACAGCCTGCGCCCAACATAATTACCTTTAATTGCCTATATTAATTTTGATATCATTTTTTTTTATATCTTCTCAAGAATCAATATATATATATATATATTATATATATATATATGTGTGTGTGTAAATATATATTTATTATATATATATATATATGTATATATATGTATATATATATATACTATAATTATATGGAAAATGACAATTTGGATTTAAATATTTAAATATATTTTTGTAATAAATGCATGTGAATGCTCAATATAGATGTTATCATAATGAAATAATTTTTAAAATATTTTATGTTGATTTAAATAGGGAAAATTGAAACAAGTGAATAAGATGTAATTTTCTTTATTATTGTTGTAAATGATATTGCTTTAGATTATATTAATTTGAGCAATATATTATTGTTATCAAAATTGGATTTAGGAAATCCTAATGATAGATTCATTTACTGCGTGAATTTGTTTATTAAATTGTATTTACTTATGTTCACGTCAATTGGGAAATTTGGGTTAATTGTGTTTGTAAGTCTTCCAGATGAGTTTACTTTATCATGGGGTTGTTATATGTGATGGTTTAGCCTTTGATTTACCTTGGGTAGTGCATGTGGTTTTTAGTTCAGTTTGAACACCCGGTTACTACGAACGGGATGTGTTGTCCCTTGCAGTATGGTCGATATTTGTTATCAAATTTTGTGCACCTTGCCTACCCATGGTTTGTGGAGTAGATCCCCGTGTTCTTAGTAGGGGAGTGGTTCTTAGTGGGGGTCCGGCACAGGAAGAGGCGCCAGGGTAACTCGTTGAGATTTTAATCAAGTGATAACTTAAAAATAATTAATGAATGGGTAACTTTCATAATAATAAAGATAATAAATGTTTTTCTCATGGCTCAAGCGCTTGTTTAGGCTTGAGGTGAGATGAGAAGCATAGTTTGTATGGGGGTCTGGCAATCGATAGAGGCAGCCAGGGTAACCCAGAATGGGGGTCCAGTAGCCTATGAAGGTTACGCCAAGGTAACTCATAGAAAATTATGTGTGACACTCCTCCTATGACAACAGTCAATTAGTGTGATATGTACAAATGACGTACTTGATTCTTATAATCTGGAAGCAATGTAACCTTGTGTTCTGAATTGTACTTGTGTAGTTTAGTATTGTGAGTTGCATGTGTCTATAGATTGTAGGTTTTTCCTAGAAAGCTCTTTTACTATCTCCTAGCACGGGGGATGGGCCTACGGGTACTACTTGGTTGGGTGGAACATGCACCTTACACCGTTGGGTCCCCAGTTCATGTTTGTGATGGTGTGTACTTCCTAATTGGAGAGCTCATGTGTACCAGTGGATATGTTCTTCCTTTTCATGTTTCATATCTTTTGTACTATGTATCAGTGGATATTAGTATATGTATTACCACTCCTCAATTGTATTCAAGGATAACTCATGTAACTTGTAATTGTAACACTTTTGTATGAACTACCTCATATGGAAATGAGTATCGTAATTGTTATATTGAATGAATGCAATGTAAAAATGAATATTTTATGTACTTTGAATCTTATGAGTTGAATTAAATGCTTTAGATGTATGTAATTTAATTTCATGAGTTATATTTATATGCTTTGGTTAGTTAGTTTTTATATTATTGGATTCGTATGTAATGCGTTATCGCGTACTTTAGAGGATGTATGCGTTAAGTGTTGTTCATATTACATGTTATTATTACACTTTTTTTAAAAAAAATTACTATGCTTTCGTTGTGTTTGCGTCATTCTTTAAGGCTATGTGGCGGGGCATTACAATTCCAATGGTTTTGACGACCGACATACAAAACCAAGATGCTAGAACATTTGACTATGTTGAATACCTAGTAAATGATCTCAATAATGCCCTCACCGCTATCAAAAATAACAATGATTGTATCTGTTTCAAGAATTATTCATTGTTTATGCATCTCATCCTACATGAAGGGACAAAAATGAGAATATGGAGTAATCATTTGAGGATAAATTATATAGATGATAATGGAAACATTAGGCTTTTACAAATGTGGACTTCAATATGGGACAGTAGATGTTTCAGGTCACACTACTTATACTTTGAAGAATATTTTATAAGACTTCTTTACAAGCTTCTTGGTCATCCTTGTGACTATAATTTGTCACTAGAAGTACAAAGGTTTCTCTAACCTAAGGACAAGGATCAAAGAGGAAAGGTTGACCATAATTGGGGAGACTAGTATGCATATGATGACTACACTAAGATCTAGGTGTATAGTTTTTAAGAAGCCAAATTTCTTTTACCAAAAATAGTGTGAGATAGGATTTGCATATTTGGAAATTGTTAGGAAGATGACCTATTCAAACTTTATGCATCTTAAGTGTTATAACAAACAGTCACTTATGCTTGGTACACTTTGCTTTGGAGATTTTTCTGTTGTTTCTGAAAAGGATATGAACTTATTGACAACAAGTTAGAACATTACAATTTACCAAAGGGAAATGAGAGAAAGGATCTCGATCATGAATAATTTATCAATAATATCAAAGTGAAATGAAGGTTAAAAGGATATCAACACATGCTCCTTATAGAAGATGACCTAATTAAGAATGTTAATGAAAACCATGCAACTAGAAGAAGAAATGTATACAATAAAGTGATGGCAGCTAAGGCATGGAGAATGCACAATAATTCATTATACATAGGTGCTTTTTCCAAAGTTAAGGATCCTATAGAAAAATTAGATAAATTTATTTCACATTAAGCTGAACTAACTAAGGATATACCACTCTCTCTATTTAAAAGAAAAAGAAATGTTTCTATAGTAGAAGATGTTGTGGGGACGTAGCTGAGAATGAAATTCCATTATGCCACATCTCTCCACAACCCACCTCACACGTTAGTTTTTATGTTGATACAACTATGGCAGGTGAAGAAGAAGTTGAAGATGAAGTTGAATGTGTACAACTAAACCTATTATTGAAAAATATAAGCCCCCACCAAAAAGAAATGTAGTCATGTTAGAATTCTCAAAGCAACTTTCTCGTGATGTTAGGAATCTTGCAAGCTAGAAATTCATTTCAAATGATTCTTTTTTTAAGTCTCTAAAGTTCAAATCATTTGTTTATAAGTATAAAGGAAATTTGATAAGAGAAAAGGTCAAGGAGATCACTCCTGAGAGAGAAGTAGAAGCCCTAAAGGAGCTACAGGAGGAAGTAGATAAGGAAATGGAAAATATTACCCCAGAGAAAGTATGAGAGCTACTATAAGAGGTTGGTGTTATGCTCCTCTTAGGGTGGGATATAAGTTTTGCAATTGTGTTTGACAGCTTCAGGAGGATTCAAAATAAAACCTTAAAGTTGAGCACCAAAGGAGTGGACAAAATCTACACAAGGCCAAGTTACAATCCTGATAATGTAACTCTTCAAATTTGGGCCCTATATCCACCAGATAAGAGACCAACAATTATTGATGACCCAAACAAGGTCTTTGGCCATCTTCTTTTGCATAGAGTGGGAGATACTGATCCAATTAAGACTACAGATATAAACATTAATGTTGCTAAATTTACTAAAGCTCAAATTGAGAAGTTGATGAGGGACAATGAAAAATGTGTTGCTGAAAATGAAAGTTTGAGGTAGGAAATAGCTAGGTACAAAGAAAATTTTCCATATTCTTCAAGCTCTTACTCACAAGAGATAGATTGTGATATCACGCTATTGGAAGCAATAACTGGAAATGAATATTGGAAATATAAATTTGAAAAGAATCAAAAGAAATGTGAGAAGTTTGAAAAAGAAATTAAATTTGTTAAGTATAAGATCATTTTAGAGCTGATAAGAAGAATATTTGAAAAGGTACTCGAAAAGGTTGACAAGTTTTGGATAATTTACACCAAAACTTATGTTGCTCTCCTGGAACACAATAGACTACAACATAGAATGATAGAAAAAAGGGAAGAGTTGATGACTAAAGGAGATATCAATGGTCAAGAACTTAAGACATTGGACAAATTGGTTGATACACACAATCAATTTCATGTTGTGCTTATGGAAGAACTTGGTGACTTTGATCAACCATTCGATATGCCTTTTCCTAAATTCTTCAATAATGAAGGTGATCTTAAGGAATAAAGTGCATGGAAAGATGAATTGGCTCAGTTATTGCCTCAAGATCTCAACTTAGTAAATAATGAATTGATGGTGGTGGAGAACACACATTCGCAACTAGATGGGATTTTTTCTCTGAAGTTCACTATGAAGGATTTGATTGTTGTCACCGATACGTGCACCAAAGAAAAATATGTTGAACATATTTCCCACATCAACCTCTTCATTGCACAATCAATATAGAGATAGAAAGCCTCATTGGATCCAAGAATGTTTTTCCGTAAAGATGGAGACATCAAATTTTTTATGTTTACTAAACTTTTAATTATCTTTTAAGAGTAATATGGCATTAATGAATAGTTGTGTCTTCTTGTAACGGTCTATAGCTTGTGTGCTTCCTTTGTTTTGTATAAGAAGGAAACCAAGACCAAAGTGAAATATATAGTTAGATAGATAGATAAGGGAAGAAGTACAGAGGAAATAACAAAATATTATTTTGAAAAGAAAATACTTTTGATACATGTAATATCATTTGAAGAAAATTAATGGAGAAGAATTTATAATTTGGTGTTGGAACCTTTTGCTTCAGTTGTTTGTTGTTATTATCATGCAAAATTGTGTGGTTGTCTTTAGTGTGATAATTCCTTATTATTTAAATCATTGTATCAATGATATATTTGATTTATCATAGCACATTTGATGTTTCTATGTGATTAGTTTAAATGGTTTCTTCAAGGAAGAATTAAATTCTTTTAAGTAAATCACAGTAATCTAGGAGGGTCATTTGGATTGACAAGAAGTGTCCCATAATCACTTCATTGCATGTTTATGTAAGGCATAAACATCTACAAGTTCCAAACAACTCGAGTTACAACCAAAAGGGAGGACACATATCATTCACATCTTGACTCCATCTTGATATATAAAAGGCACCAATCATACTTATTCAAAACACAAAATCTTATAAAACCTTACATTATATATTTTAACTTTCTACAGTAGGAGTCGGAGTAGAAGTTAGTTTTACACTTAAATCTGTTGGATATTCGATCTTTTCTCATATAAGTGTGTTTGTTATAGTTTTTTATCTATTTTGATAATGATAGTTATTATGTTATTGTTTGATAGCATGACTAGGATTTTTTTGGTTGAACCTGTAGTTCACGGGGTTCATCATATTCCATTGTATAAATATGTTTCTTGTAATGCAATAGAGATCAATTCAATTACTTTGTAAATTGTAATATGGTATCAGAGCCCCACAGATTTTGTGCCTATTATTTAGCAACTCGAGGAGAAATTGTGGGGAGTTTATGTGATATCACTGCTCAAAGAGTTTTTCATCAACTATCTCTCAACTATCAGCATTCTTTTGCACCTCATAGTCTGACCTAAAAATGACGAGAATATCCTGGAAAAGGTGTGATTGAGCTAGGCATCGATTGCAATCCTCATCATAGTTCTCCAAATCTAGCAGATCTCGATGTAAAATTTATTGTTATGATAACCATTTTGAACGGGTATCAACTTTGGTTTGAAGATTCACGCGGCCTTCTTTTGAAGTCTACGCAGTTGGAGACTTGCTGGCACCGCCTGGACATGGAATACTTTCCATGTTGATTAGAGTTTTCTGAGCAGCATTTTCATTTTATTTGCTCACAATTAATTGCGTGAACAGTCTGCCATAATGTTATTTTCTCTCATGTGAATCAGATCAGGTGTATCCTACTGTGCATTAACCTTTTTGGTCAGAGGATCTTGACCTCTCTACCCATTGGTCGATCCTTCTCTTAAGAAGAATTGCCCATCCATTGATGTCAGGGAGTCTGAAGTCGATTGAAAGATCGCAGATGATTAAGGATCCATCACAACTTTTTTGAAGAAAGAAGTTCACAGGTTTAATCCACCACTTGAATCAACAATTCGGCAAGGTTATATGATTCTTGTTGATGATCAAAGATATCTCAAAGATCAACTGGTGGGTGGCAATGAGTATCGTTTCATTAAAAAATCTTGTGTGTAGAGCGAGGTAGCTAAAGCAGTGCATCCAACAAGCTACGACACCTGATAGAAACATTGTATGGGAAAATTTATGTAGATAAGTCCCATGGTTTCAGTTTTTAATTATTTTTTATTTTGGTAGTATACCAGTAGAATAGTGTCATTTGCGTGAAAAAGTTACTCTACCTGGAGGTGTTGTGTACTAGTGGAATCACATAAGTGGGAGAGATCCAGTTTTGGAGAATTTTTTTTTTTCATACATTCATGTCACAATGTAATCTTCCAAACACACTTGTACGAGAAAAGATGGAATATCCAACATTCCCCCCTTATTACATCATTTCTATAAATTACTAATAAGAGAATCCTGAAATGTTTCAAGCTTCACACGGGCAAGAGGCTTGGTGAAGATATCAACACGTTGATCTTGTGTTGAGCAGTATTGGAGCTGAATGTTGTTTTGTTGGACATGTTCTCATATGAAGTGACAATCCACTTCAATATGCTTAGTCCGCTCATGAAACACGGGATTACGAACAAGCTTGAGAACAATGGAAAGTGGTTCTCCTAAATTCCTTCTTCCAGATTCCCAATTGCTACATGGGAATATATGTTCTGCTTGGAAAACCAAACTCAAAACTCAACTTGAGTTTGAGGAAGTTTTGGATGTGGTGAGCGGTACCACATCATGACACAAGCTAGATGTTGATGAACAAAATAATTTTGATCAAGCCAACAAAAAGGAAAAAATAATCATTTTGTTCAGTGTGTCCGATGAAGTTCAACCTTTTATCCGAGACTCGTCTACAATCAAAGATGTGTGGGACAAACTCAAAATGATATATGAGGTGAAGAATCATAATCAGATCTTGAATTTGCAAAGTCAGTTACATAGCTTGAAAATGAAGAATGGAGAACAGTTAGAAATCTTTCTCAAAAGGATAGCAGAGTTGAGAGCCTCACTCCAAGCATTGGGAGAAACAATCCATGATGCAGTATTGGTGCCTATTGTTCTACGGGCACTACCTTCTAGATATAAAGTTTTTGTGACAACTTTGAATGTCACGGAGATGACACCCAATTTTGAAAAGCTGGTGAATCTATTGCAGAAAGAAGAGTCTCTAAGGAAATAACATGAGGAAGATGATCATGAAATGACCACATGACATAAAGGAAAGAAGCCTATGAAGCAGTATGTGGGCCTTGTAAATCAGGTAATTCATCCAAGCCTTAGAAGAAATGTCCAATATGTTACAGAGTTGGACATGATGTAAAAAATTGTTGGTACAAATCCTTCAAAGGATCACCCAACAAACTGCCTCCAAAGAATCCATTTCAAAGTGGCAAACCACAATGGGAGAAGAAGGAAAAGCAGAAACAACAAAGCAATGTTGTTGAAGCAAAGGATTCTCTGGATGAGGAATACATGCTTTCAACTCACACTTCAAAAGACAGTTCACAATCAACCTCGGTATGGTATGTGGACTTGGGTGCTACAAAGCACATGACTGGACAGAAGGAGTGGTTTCTCACATTGAAACCCCATCATGGTACAGTCACTCTTGAAGATGATACCACCCATGACATCAAAGGTATTGGTGACATTTCTTTAAAGTTTAACATCAATCGTTGTAGGCTTACTAATGTCTTGTACATTCTAGGACTTACCAAAAATCTCCTTTCTATTAATCAATTTCTTGACCACAACCTTAGGATTGAGTTTGATATCAATCAAGATAAAAAGATTTGTCTTATCAAAGATAAGTCAAAAAATGCAAAAAATGTTGCTAGTGCTATTGAGATTGGTAGAATGTTTAAGCTTGATACAGTTGCTAATCATCATTCCTTAGTGACTAAGGACAATGATCTTGCTATGCTTTGGCATCGTAGATTTGGTCATTTGAGCAATAGTTACTTGCTAAAACTTAGTCAAAAACACATGGTCAAGGGGCTTCCATCACTTGAGAAGACAAGTGGTGTTTGTTCTAGTTGCCTTGCTAGAAAACAACACAAAGCATTGTTAGGGTTAGAGATGGTAGATCTAACAATTAAATGAAGATTTAATAAACAAAATAGAGAAACTAATACACACAGAGAATAAATCATAACACATAAATTTAACGTGGTTCACCCGATCCGGGCTACATCCACCAAACCGCAACCATCCAATACTTTTATTATCTAGTGAAAAACTTATTACAATCTTGCGAATAATCACGTTTTTTATCATACTGTAATACCCATCCGAACCCCTTTTTAACAAGCTTAGAAGCTTCTAGATTTTAGGGTTCTACAAAGTTGGATTAGTCAAAGGACAGGGGGCCAGGGTGTACAGTATACCATGGGCTATATAGTATAGCATGATCAGTCGCCACATACCAACAAACACCCTTTTATCCCAGTGAGCATCGTGCCAGCCAACCTTTACAGCTAGTGCATACCGATCTATGCGGCTCTATGACACCTTCTAATAAAGGATATAGGTACTTTCAATTATTTTTTTATGATCATACAAGGAAAATGTGGGTCTATTATTTGTAGCATAAAGATGAAGCTTTTTCCTAATTCAAAGAGTTTCTCACTCTTGTGGAGAAAGATACAAATCATTGTATTCGTGTCCTCCGCTCAAATCGAGGGGGGAATACACTAGCACAAAATTCTCCACATATCTGAAAGAAAATGGAATTCAGCGTCAACTGACTACAGCATACACACCTCATCAAAATGGAGTTGTTGAATGGATAAATTGCATCATCATGGAGATGGTCTAAAGTATGTTGAAAGATTCTCAACTAGAGCATGCATATTGGGTTGAAGCTGCTCACACTGTAGTTTATCTTTTGAATCATGCACCAACCAAATCCCTTGATGGCATCACACCAGAAGAAGCATGGACAGGGGTAAATCCTTCTATCTCTCATCTTCGTGTGTTTGGATGCACTGCCTATATACATATTCCTAAATAGAAAAGGAAGAAGCTAGATGAAAAATCAATGAAATGTATTCTTCTAGGATATATTAATGAATCCAAAGCATATCGCCTTATGGATCCTAATACAAAGAAGATATACATTAGTAGGGATGTAATTTTTGATGAGAAGAATGATGAAATTTCTCCTCCCACATCAACACCTACTTCAAATAGTGCTCCTATTTTCAACATGGATGGGAAAAATGATGGGAACATTGATAGTCAATCAACACCCACAAATATCAAAAGACCTAAGTGGTATACTAGTACCATTTGTGATGCTAAGCTAGATGGAGTTCCAGACACATCCACTTCAGGACCGAGGACTTGCAGCATGACTCACAATGAGGTAAATCTAGCATTGATGACTCTAGTTGTTGAAAATTTTGGACCATCTACTGTTCAAGAAGCACTAGAGTCAAAGCCTTGGAAAGAGGCTATGGATGTAGAGTATCAATCTTTGATGAAAAACAACACTTGGGAGCTTGTTGATCTACCACCTAGTAAGAAATAAATTGGTTGTAAATGGATTTTTAAAACTAAGTATAAAGTAGATGGTAGTATAGATAAACATAAGGCTTGACTTGTAGCCAAGGGTTGTGCCTAGAAAGAAGGAATAGACTATGAGGAAACATTTGCTCCCACTACAAAGATAAAAACCATTAGAATGATTTTTTCTTTAGCTACTCAATTTGGATGGAAATTGTATCAAATGGATGTAAAAAGTTCCTTTCTTAATGGGTAAACTTAAGGAAAAGGTCTACATGACCCAACCAGAGGGATATGTTGCACTTGGTAAAGAGGAAAAGGTATGCAAACTTTTTCAATCCCTATATGGTCTCAAGCAAGCTCCAAGAGTTCAGTATATCAAAATTGATGAACACTTGCTAAAAAGTGGTTTTACTAGGCATCCATATGATCCTAATCTCTACCTCAAGGATCAAGGAGGGATATTGTCATCATTATTGTGTATTTTGATGACTTAGTTACCACAGGTGGCTTAGAAGCAATGATTGAAACAAATAAGAATGATCTCAAGAAGCCTTTGATATGACAGATCTTGGGCTACTGCACTATTGTCTAGGCCTAGAGGTATGGAAAAAAAATCACCAATCTTTGTATCTCAAAGAAAATATGCCAAGAAACTACTAGAGAAGTTCAGAATGATGGATTCCAAACCCATGTCTACACCTATGGAATTAGGTTTGCAACTATTTGTTTCTGATTCATCTCCTCGGGTGAATGCAACTCTCTATCGAAAAATGATTGGAGGCTTGATTTACTTGACTTACACCAAACCAAATATTAGTTTTTTTGTTAATTATATGTCAAGATTTATGCAAGAACCAAAAATGTGTCATTGGAAAGCAAAAAAATGAGTACTAAGGTACATCCAGGGTACAATGAATCATTGTTTGAAATACAAAAGGAATGATCAATTCTTCTTGACAGGGTATACAGATGCAGATTATGCAGGTTTAGTTGATGATAGGAAATCCACATTTGGATTTGTTTTCTTCTTGGGTTCAGGTCCTATTTCTTGGGGAAGTAAGAAGCAAGCTACAATTGCTCGTTCTTCAACAGAGGAAAAATATCGTGCAACAGTTTGCGAAGTAGTTTGGCTACATCACATACTAGAAGGATTGGGGGTACCACAAAACCAACCTACTATCCTCTATTGTGACAATCGGAGTGTTCTCAAGCTTGTTTGTAATCTAGTGTCCCTCTAAACAACCTAACAATCCATAATGACTTTAATAATTTTGCAAATAATTTTTTTTGTTTACTTAAAAGACAAAAAAAAATAATACAATTCACCACTTACAGTTATAGTCAATGATCATACTAGTTAAAAGATAGAAATGATTCACTATTTTTAGTGATAGAGTCTACTTACTTTAGGTCAACTTAACGCACCTCTTACATTCCATCGTGTCCAAAAATTCCTCACTCCCAATACCTATACCTACAAGGTCTACATGACTTGGCATGCACATAAGATCAAAGGTAGTTAGAACATGATTACCAAGACAAGCTATATAAATCAAGGGTATATTACAATTTTTGGGAGAAAATAACAAGTCACATACAAGACTCAGAAGAACAATCCTAGGGACCCAACCTAATGCCTCGGGGGCTCATCGCTTGATGGCCTTGCCTACGTATATATTTCACAAAGGCATTGTAGTTCGCCAACTAGACTTCAACCATCTCGCACATTGTTTGATAAAAAGGAATACAAATACTAGGTTACAAAGATGACTTAACAACAACTTCAATCACAACCACTAACACCTCACCATACTAAAATAATAGATAATAATGGTTCAAGGTCACAAATCATGAATAAACCCACACGTAGGATTCGTTGGGTATTTTTCTAAAACAACTAGATGACTTACAAACGACCCTCTTTTACCCCCAACTCAATATTCAAACCTTATATTTGACATAACTAAGGGAGAGAAAAGAATAGAAATGCTCACATGGTAACCTTGATGCTACATATAACGAGGTCAGTAATCACAACTTTTAACATCTTTAAAAACAATAAATCTATCATACTCAAAAGAGGAAACAACCATCAATTTCATTAACTGATGCTTCAAATTAATTAATACATTCATAGCCAAGGAAACTAATGATTATTTCTACACACTAACAAGTATAATCTCACCAAACCATGTCATAAGACCACATAGACCAATTAGGACTCTAGTCCTAACAATTCAAACTATATTACACAAACTAATCCCAAAACCAATGGGACATTTATATAATAATTAAAATATATTATACCCCAACATACCATCATAAAATATTTAAAAAAAAAGAACCTTCAAAACATCCTTTTTCCACTTCATTCTCATATTTCCTAAATCTAGTTTGGAGAGAAAATTTCAAGTTTTCAACCACTTTTAGACTATGAATTTAATTCATGAATTTTTAATTGCTCACATGAAATACCTAAGATTAATAAAATTCATTTACTTAATTAAAATCAAACCCATTTTTCCAAACTCTATTCCCAAGTCTCCCACTAAGATCGCCATGTTTTTTTTCTTGAATCAATAAGAAGAAATAAAGAAAATCATTATGCTAACTACTACTCAAAAAGACATATATCTGAAACATTTATATAAAGAGCACACTAGAACAATGCTAATTGGAACCAATATTATTTCATTTTCCTTAGTGAAATAAAATCAACCTTATATACTCGGGCATAGTTAATAAATTAAATAAAATGACTACATATACTCGGGCCTAGTTAAGAAATTAAATAAAATGACTACATATACTTGGGCATAGTTAATAAATTAAATAAAATGATTGCATATACTCGGCATAGTTAAGAAATTAAATAAAATGCCTACATATACTCAGAAAAAGTTAAGAAAATAAATAAAATGACTACATATACTCTGGCATAGTTAAGAAATTAAATAAAATGCCTACATATACCTGGGCAAAGTTTAGAAATTAAACTAAATAAAATGACCAAATTAACGAAGAATAAATACCAATTGAAATTTTATTAAAGTAATAACTTAAGACAACCATTAATATATATTATACACTTAATGAATAAAAATATAATTGCTAACTTGTATAATTGGTACAATAAAGAACTAATGATCCTTAAATAGAGTACTTAATTACTACATAGTGGTCGACTTACCAAATGATATATAAATTGAGCTTTAGAACAATAAATATGTACTATACCATTCCAAGAAATCAATAAATTGAATAATAATTAAATTCTAACTTGATATGTAAAGTGGTATTGATTGCACAAGTTATAAACATTTCAATTTGCACGTGAATATTAAATAACAAGATAAGTTCATCTTCTACACAGTACTTTTAAATTCTTATTAAACTATTAATTAAATACTTTTTAGATTATTGACCAGGAATTATAAATCATGTGAATAAATATCCCATTATGGATTTCAAGATTTAACAACCACCATATGCATCTTGCTGAAGTATAGTTAGCGTTGTTTGAGAGTTATCCCTTTTTTTTATCATTCAGTCATATGCTTCCTATTAAATGAAGTAAAAAATAAAATAAAATATATTTATATATATTGATGCAGGAGCATCCAGGGGTGATAGGGCAATCTTGCATCACCCAAAAATAGTTAAATTTCAAGTTTCTCAGTTTTTAGATGTTTTTTACATTTTTGGATACCCTTTTCATTATAATGAAATTCCTAATTTATGATTTTTATTTTCTGTTTCTGGGTTGAAAGATATTGCAGTTTTGGTTTCCCAGATTTGCATCTGAAAACCTTCCGAGTTAGATTTGAGGCACTTAGAGCTCCCAGAACAGCCCCGAAACTTGCTGAAATCAGCATGGCAATTTTGAGCGCATTATTGACTTCGAGACCTTTCCAACGGTTCAAACGGTTTGCGTATCGGAGTCCTGGATCAAAAGTTATGGCCCTAGGAAGTTGGCACATTTTCTAGAAGATACAATTACAAATACTCTTTTGAAATTTGAACTTCATGTTATAAATTTTCGGCGCCAAACTGCCTAAACTCAAATTTGAATGTTGTTTTGGCTCTAAACTAATGAGGAGCTCTATTTATGGGCGGGTTTCTAATTTTTGGGTAACTTTTTGGGGACAAGCTCGCATATTGTGAAAGGGTTATTCTATAGCTTTTTGTAACTTGCATGTGTTGTAGAACTTGGGGATTGAGATCCTCTACATGTAAGAAGCTCCATTTTCTGAATACTAAAATTATTCTCTTGTTTGTGGGTTATTTTCTATGTCTCGGGTTGTGCCCTCATCAAGTGGTATCGAGCGGGTTTTCTTGAGCGTGTGGACAGATCGCCGATCGTGAGGCAGTTTGCACCAAGATTGTGGTTATGGGTCGAGGTCAAGAAAGATGCCTCTAAGAGTGATGCCTAGTAGGCATGGTGGTGCCAGAGGTGGTCGAGGCGGCATAAATGCTGGTGGAAGAGATGCACTGGCAGCCCTCCAGAGACAAATTGACGCATTACAAGAGCAGTTGAGAAGAGGGTTAAACCCGAGGGAGGAAAGTGAGGATGAAGGAGAGGAAGAAGTTTCAGATGTAGAAGAGGAAGAAGAAGCAATTGATCAAGACCAAATGCAGCTAATAAGGTCCATTTCGAAGATCAGGAAAAGACCTAGAGCAGAAGTCCCCAGTTATTCTGGAAGTCTGAACCGGGAAGAGTTGATCGACTGGATCAATGAGCTAGAAGAATATTTTGAGTACGAGGAAATAGAGGACCTAGATAGGGTTAAGTTTGCGAAAATGAAGCTGAAGGGCCATGCCAGTATCTAGTGGAAAGAGGTCCAGTTGGAAAGAAATCAAAGAGGAAAAGGAAAGATCACCAGATGGGATCGCATGGTAGAGAAACTGAAGAAGCAGTTCATACCAATGGACTATGAGTTAGATTTGTTGAAGAAATTGCAAGGATTGAACAAAGGAAGCAGATCTGTGAAAGAATATACTGAAGATTTTCACAAGATAATCATCAGAATGGGTCACACAGAGGCCAATAAGGAGAAGGTAGCCCGATATCTTAATGGGTTACAACCAAGCATTCAGGAGGAGCTAAGCCTAGTCAGAATGACCACCATTGAGGATGTGTATCAGTTTGCTCTTAAGGTGGAAGAGAAGCTGAACAAAATATTTGATGGCAAGCAAAAAGGACAAGGAGGTCAAAGCGGAAGGGGCAATGGAAGACCTTCAGGAAGTTGAAATGATGATGAAAAGAAGAGTGAAGATGTGGGTACCAGTCGAAGCCAAAGGAATGACAACTTCTACCGCCCTCATGATCAAAACAGTGGTGATCAAAGAGGTAGAGGACGAGAGAGATATGGACAAGGATCTAGAAGAGGTGGTTTCAGAGGAACGTGTTTCCAATGTGGTGAAGAAGGGCATAGAGCCTATGAATGACCACAACACCAAGGAAGGGCATACAAAAGGCCAGAAGGTCATGGAAGGGTTGCGCATGCAGATGAGGAGGCCCAATTTGAACATTCAGATGATGCTGAAAGGGGAGAAGCCCTAGTGATTAGGAGAGCCCTCGTGACTAAGGAAAAAGAACCAAAATAGAGGAAGAATCTATTTCGCACAAGGTGCAAGTGTGAAGGAAAATGTTGTGATGTCATTATTGATGGTGGGAGCACCGATAATCTAGTGTCAAAGGAGATGGTCAAAAAGTTGAAGCTAAAGAGGGAAAGACACCTGCATCCGTATCGAATTTCTTGGTTGCAGAAAGACCACAAAGTTTTGGTCAATGAGCAGTGCCTAGTAAAGTTCAAGATTAGGAGCTACCATGATGAGGTACTATGTGATATCATCCCCATG
>VDFB02281492.1:14657248-14740276 GCA_007258455.2 Sequoia sempervirens | reverse complement strand
TGAGTCACAGGTAACCCTAAGTGTTTGGTAGGAGATAAACCCAAGGGATGGGACTTGATCTTACCCCAGGCAAAATTTTCTTACAACAATTATGTCAACAGAAGCACTAGTAGATCACCATTCAAGATTGTGTATGGAGGTAGCCCTAGAACAGCTCCAGAATTGAGGAAGATGGACCAAGAGAAAAAAATAAGTGTTGAAGCCGAAGATTTTGTAGAGCACATCAAGGATATACATGAGAAGGTAGGAGAACATATTAACAAGATGAATATGCAGTATAAGGCTAAGGCAGATCAGAAGAAGAGGTATAAGGAGTTTCAGATTGGTGATGAAGTTATGGTCCACTTGAGGAAAGGATAAGGAACATATAACAAATTATGAAGATGAAGAAGTTCAGTCCCTGTAAAATTTTGAAGAGGCATGATTCAGGGAATGCATATGAGGTAGAGTTGCCAGATGGATTCAACATTTCCCCTATGTTCAACATTTCAGATTTTACAGAGTATCATGAAGGTGGCACAGAGGAAGTGCCAACAATGGAACAGTGTGGGATTCTGGCACCTACTTCAGAAAATGAGGAGATTTAAGAAATCTTGGATAGTCGTGTGGGAAGGAGTACCAAGAACAGGCAGTATGAAGAATATATGGTGAAATGGAAAGAAAGGCCTATTGAAGATTCATCCTGGTTGCCTAAGGCAGAGGTTGACCATTTGGGTTTTCCTCCACCATCTGAGACGTGACAGGGTCACTTCTCAAATTACCCTGGGTGTCTGATGCAGGAGCATCTAGTGGTGATAGGGCAATCTTGCATCACCCAAAAATAGTTAAATTTCAAGTTTCTCAGTTTTTAGATGTTTTTACATTTTTGGATACCCTTTTCGTCATAATGAAATTCCCAATTTATGGTTTTTATTTTCTGTTTCGAGGTTGAAAGATATTGCAGTTTTGGTTTCCCATATTTGCACCTGAAAACCTTTTGAGTTAGATTTGAGGCACTTAGAGCTCCCATAATGGCCCTGAAACTTGTTGAAATTGGCATAGAAAATTTTGAGCGCGTTATTGACTTCAAGACCTTTCCAACGATTCATACGGTTCACGAATCGGAGTCCCGGATCAAAAGTTATGGCCCCGAGAAGTTGGCACACTTTCTAGAAGATACAATTACAAATGCTCTTGTGAAATTTGAACTTCATGTTGTAAATTTTTGGCGCCAAACCACCTAAACTCAAATTTGAATGTTGTTTTGGCTCCAAACTAATGAGGAGCTCTATTTATGCGTGGGTTTCTAATTTTTGGGTAACTTTTTGGGGACAAGCTCGCATATTGCGAAAGGGTTATTCTGTAGCTTTCTGTAACTTGCATGTGTTGTAGAACTTGGGGATTGAGATCCTCTGCATGTAAGAAGCTCCATTTTCTGAATAATAAAATTATTCTCTTGTTTGTGGGTTATTTTATGTGTCTCGAGTTGTGCCCTCATCATATATATATATTGAAGTGGATTGTCACTTCATATGAGAACATGTCCAATAGAACAACATTCAGCTCCAATACTGCTCAACACAGAATCAACGTGCTAATATCTTCACCAAGCCTCTTACCCGCGTGAAGTTTGAAACATTTTAGGATACTCTTATTAATAATTTACAGAAATTATGTAATAAGGGGGGAATGTTGGATATTCCATCTTTTCTCGTATAAGTGTGTTTGTTGTAGTTTGTTATCTATTTTGATAATGATAGTTATTTTGTTATTGTTTGATAGCATGATGAGGATTTTTTTTGTTGAACCTCTAGTTCACGAGGTTCATCATATTCCATTGTATAAATATGTTTCTTGTAATGCAATATAGATCAATTCGATTGCTTTGTAAATTGTAATAAAATCATCTATTTCAAAACCCACATGCCATATTGAAATAGATTGGGAAAAAATCATTTAATTGAAGTGTGATTGCATGAGGATGATCTAATTAAAAAGATTGATGACGATTTAGTTGAAAAAATTGATCACATAAATATTTCAAAAGTTATAATTTGGTCAATTGTCACCATCTATATCTTGGAAATTTTGTATTCATTAGTGATCAAGGTAAACCCACCTAGGCCTAGCAGAGCTTGAAGAGCAGGGAATTTCAACCATCTTGGTTGATTATGTTCATTGGCTCAATCCATGTTAAACTTGAAGACAAAGCTTGGAATACTTTTAGAGTCTATCAATTTGTAGATTTGGGAACCAACACATAGCTCTAGTGGAAAGCAAGGTGTGTTATGCTTGGTGCCCATGAAAAAGGGTTATAACTTTGTGCCTCACAAGGATAACAAGCTTCATTATGCTAAACACTTATGAATAAAATGCAAATATGATAAGACATGTTCAAAGGGGTTTTGCTTAATTCACGTAAGGTATCTCCTTAGGGAACATCACACTTGACATCACCACCAAGAGAGGAAAAGTCGAAGGATAAAATATTTACAACTTAGGGAATGAAAATTGTAGCATTACCACTAAGAGGAATGCCATATGCTAAGAAATATTGCACTCTTTAAGGACATCAATCACCAAGACAAAGACACATCACATGAATCAAGAAGACCGCACTAAGAAACATGAGTTATAGTCAAAATGTCCAAATGATAATGCGAATGTATGCCCCCACTTTAAAGAAATTACTAAACACCAATGCTATGAGCAATTTCTTTAAAGTAGAAAATGATAAATGTTAACCAATAAAGAAGACATGAGAGCTTATTTGGAAAGCCATATGTCAAGCATATATTTCCAAATGAAGCTAAACCATGAAATGAGGTTGCCCCCACATGAAATCCAAAACACATTAGAGATCCACCGATTTTGGGTTAGAGTATGTCTTTGCTACAATATTATTATAGAGTTTGGAAACACCATCATTGTCCAAATACTCATAGAATTGGAAGAATGACACATAGAGAGTGAAAACAAAGAAAATCCTTTTGGTTCAACATGAAAGAGACCTAAATGTATCAACACCTTGTGTCATCCCCAAAAGGAAAACACAAGACAAGAGAAAAGATAAAGGTTTACAACATATAGAAGAATGTAGGTACAAATAGAGGAATGGACATAAAGACATGTCAAAAAGAATGATACGTGGGATCACATTACATACATGCAATCACACAAAGAATGTGAATAAAAAAGAAAAAAAAGAATAGTAAAGCACATGTGAGTCAACTTGTAGCAGGTCATTCGCATACCAATCTTGTTCATCATATGCAGAAGGTGGATAATGAGCCAAAGGGACAACACCAAGTGTTTTACTACGAACATCACCAGGTTGAACACATGGCGAGTCACTCTTTTTTGGAGGATCATCACAGTTGTTATTATCTAAGGTTGTGGAAGAGGAAAACATTAAATTCAACTCATTATGAACTTCATCAATTTTAGCATTCTCATCATCAGCATTGTCCAAGTTAATCACAACAAGAGGTCTAATGATACACTAGTAGAATTTGGAAAATAAATGACTAATTTGGTTGTTGGGTAAAAAATTATTTAGTCACACAAATAAAAATGACTAAATAGTTAGTCACGCAAGTACAAATTAGATAAAATTTAAAAAAATATTTGGGGAAATGATTGGCAAGAGTCATGTATTGCACTCGATTTTGCATTATTCTCATTTAGAATTTAGCATTTAGATAAATTAGACAACTACACTGAGGTGTGCAAAACTACACTAAGGCACCTCATTTTGAGTTACAACAACTAGGTACATGAAATACACTGATGTGTTTTGATTTATAGCACTTGCATGGGTGATAAAGATTGTTTGGAGAGGACCTAGAGAATTCTAAAAAGGCAGGCAAGGACTTCAGTGTTTGCTACAAAGTATTTGAAGTCTACAACAAAGTTAGATTTCGGGACACCCTCTATAGTGAATTTAGAGGTAATTTGAAACCCTCATTACATGAAACACAAAATCTATAGCTTTTTGATTGGCAACTTACAATAGTTACAATCTATTGCTCTTAATAATGTTCTTTTACAATCTTTCCATTATTCTACTTCATAATGTGTTTGAGCTAAATATAATAAAATTTGGGTATTAGTGCCAAAAAAAGAATTTCCTTTTCACTACAAGCACAAATTGTCCTTGTGCAAAGTAAACATGTGCTAGATCTACCCACGTATCAGGCATCTAAAAAAAGATGTTTTCTGCTACAACTTCTTGTACCAATGTAAAAATTCCCTTTGCAATATCAAATTGACCCCTTTTAGCTAGCACAATGGCTACCCCATTTGTAAAATAAACATTTCCTGGTCTCTGTGCCAACACTTTACAATACAGTTCTCTAGCCTTCTCAAGATGCATTGCCTCATTCTTTGGATCCCTCCTCTCATTGTGAAAAGCTACAAAATAATTGCAATTTCCAAGTGAAATGTCATCATAAGAATTCTTTGCATCTGTTTCACTTTGTGCAACTTTAATTGTTTCTTAGGAAATGGATAGTTTTTCTAAGTTCCCTTTGATAATACTTGTTGGCTCTATCACTTGACTATATAAGAAGGAAATCTCACAGGCCAGCAAGATCCAACTCTGATACCATTGTAATGTCCCCAATTCTAGAACTTTCTTATTTTTTAGTATTTTCTAATTTTATACCCTCCCTTTGAGAATTTTATATTACACAAATTGAGATATTTCATAGATATAGTACAATGTAGATAAACAACAATATGGACCCAATTTGTAGATTAGATAAAGTCTAAAAATGAAAAATATTGATGCAATAAATCAAATACTTGTATTGATAGGCAGACTGGTCTATGGAATAGTAAAACAAGGTTGTTATGAAGCATACAATATGGACTTATGTTCATCCCAACAGTCCTAAAACCTCAACAATAATAGATCATATATTCTTGATACTTGGATCAAATATGAAGTCACCACAATGATCCCTAGATGGGACAATGATTTTAAAGGGTTTTGTACCATAATCCAAATTCATATTATTGTTTTGACAATAGTACAAGAGTTTCACATATCATATGGATCCACCATATATCTAAGTGCCCCAACTTGTAACACTACCCTAGAAATAATGATGTAATTTATATATGTGGAAGCTGGTGACTAGTATGAAATTTTTTTCACAGCTACACCTATGATGGATATATCAACAACAACTAGTGATCATAAGGAAACCATTATTATGCTCTAGTGGCAGTGGCTTATATGGTGGATGGTAACCACCAAATTGATATATTTTTGGCCAAAAAGAATGCAATATTACTCCAACAGTCACATCACCCCTTCAGCACAAGTGTAATATTAATATCAATTTGGAATTTGAACAATTTAGCTCAATGGTGACTCCTATATGAAATCACTCCAAGGAATTGTGGGTTTTCATCCTCCAATTCTAGTCCTAGATATTTTTCGTCATCAACTTAATTGAACCAAAGTCCAAAACTCCAACAAGGAGTAGAAATCAAAAAAATAAAATGCTTTATCATTATGCCTCCTCCTCGTTTGGCTTCTCTTAAATAGATTTTTCCTCCAAAGACATAACTCTTCAAATTTCATTCATGACCTTTGATTGATATTTGAGAGGAATTATTTAAAATAGATTTCAAATCTAGAATCTGATAGAAAGATAAAGCATAATACAGTGAAGGACACAAAATATATTCTAAAATAAAGACTAAAATAGGTTGCCCATAAAAAAAAAAGAAAGAGGAAAAATGAAAAGATAAAATACAGATGATTCATTTGAGGTTTTTGATAATATCTCATTTAACTATGTCAAATGGACTTGGAAGGGACAAAGAATATTTGATTGACTAAAATTCTGAGGTAGCTTATCCATAGTCATTATATCCATCATCTTCTCCTAGAATTTGTTTCTACAATGGCTAGGTTTGAATAAACCTTGGGAAGCCTAGAAATCATCATCATATGGATCATTTTCTCTCAGACTTTGTTTCTACAATGGTTCATCATCTTCAGAATTAGAGTATGCATGTCTCCTCCATGCTTTTGTTGAAACTAGAGAATTTGTCTTGCCATCATCAGAGTCTTCTAGACCTATAGCTGCAAGAAGATCTTGGGAATTTTCTGCATCATCTTATGCCTTATCACTCATATAATTTTCCTCATCTTCCATGACATCAGGTTCCTCCATATAAGAATCATAATCCTTGTGGTCCTTATCCTTCTTTTCCTTCTTTCGTTTCTTCTCAGACTAACTAGTCTCATCATCATCATCCTTGTCCTTATGCTTACTTTTCCATAATCCCTTCACACATTCAAATTTATCCTCTTGTTGCATCACCTGTCAAAGTTATTTCTCTTGCTTTCTCCTTTCCAAAAGAATCCTTCATTCTTAATCAACTTCTCATTTTGATTCATCAACCAAGACAATTTGGCAACATCAAGGGAATGTTTATAGTATTCAACATGCAACTCTATCTTCTTCTCATCAAAGCCATGTGTATGAGGGCTTGCCATAGCTGACACTTGGTTGAACACACAGAGTGCATTCATTAATACTGACACTGCTTGATGAACCTCATCAGTAGTACATTTTTTCTTTTTAAGTGTTGAAGTTGAAAACTTTTGCATTGCAACCCCAACATCAAAGCATAACATGTAATTTGAGGGCACCAAATTTTTTGATCTTAATAATTTTCTTTTACAATCTTTCCACTATTCTACTTCATAATGTTTTTGAGCTAAATATAATAAAATTTGGGTTTCAGTACCAAAATAGAATTTTCTCAAACAATTTTGATACATTTTCATTGCAAGTGCAAATTGTCCTTGTGCAAAGAAAACATGTGATAGATTTATCCACACATCAGACATCCGAACAAATATTTTTCCCACAACAACTTCTTGTACCTATGTAAGAATTTCCTTTACAATATCAAATTGACCCCTTTCAGCTAGCACAATGGATGCCCCATTTGCAACATAAATATTTCCTAGTCTCTATGCCAACACTTTACAATATAGTTATCTAGCCTTCTCAAGATGTGTTGCCTCATTCTTTGGATCCCTCCTCTCATTGTAAAAAGACACAAAATAATTCCAATTTCCAAGTGAAATGTCAACATAAGAATTCTTTGCATCTGATTCACTTTGTGCAACTTTAATTGTTTCTTTTGCTTTAAGCCAATCATCTGTTTTCATATCCATGTTTCCAAGCATACATAAGGCATTTGATGAGATTTTATCCACCTTAAGTGCATCCTCGATCAATTATATTTTTAGTTGGATCTCATTCCAAGCCCAAGCCATGGTTGCAAGACGTAAATTTGTATCCACATAATTAGGAAACTTGAACAATATTAGCCTATATAAAATATTTTCTTTTTCAGTATCATGTAGTCGTTCAAACAACCTAGCAATATTAAATAGTGTTGTGACTTTATCCCATGGTAACTCAAGTGAAAAACCACCTTCTTCTAGTCGATGGAAGAATTCCATATCCTTAAAGCACACATAAAAAACTATAGAATTGGCACTGGGGCTTTTATTTATGAATTCAACCCAAATGACATTTCCTAATGCCTCTATAAAAGTTTGTTGAGCCAACTCTAGTTCATCACGCTCAAAATGAAGAACCCCAATGTTTTTTAACAATTCAATGGGTACTTCTTCTCTGCTCTTCTTCAAGAGACTTTTTTTCTTAAGGGAATCTAAGGTTGCACTGGGGTCTGTCAATATTAATAACTCACCCATCTTTGATAAATGCATGGGCATCACATGGATCTATGCAAGTTTCATTTCTTAAAATTTCCAAATCCTTCTCTGCCTACCCTTGTTGAGCATATATATGGCCTACATATTTTAATCTCTCATAGTCCGCAGGGTGGACCTCCAAAACCTTTTTGAAAATTTGAGAGAGAACTCTTAAGATCTCCAGCTTCAATTCAACCTGTCCATAAAATCCTGTGGCCTCTGGCTTTCCTTGACTAATGCCATGTAGTAGCAGCCAGTGGTGTCATAATCACCTTTACTATGATAAGATCATGAAAGATTATAATATGAATGAGATTTCATGAGAGGGTGGTTAGTTGAAACAAGAGTTGTCTCAATCAATTGTTCCGCAAGAAAATGCTACCTTATGAAGAAAAAATGGTTTGCTAAATGATTCAATATCATTGCATAGTACGGGTATAATTCAAATTATCTATGCATATTTTTCATTCCTTCATGAACACTACCTTTTTCACTAACTGTGAGAATCCTACAATTAAAAAATGCACAAAATTGACCACAAATATTTTTCCTCATTTTAAACAGCAAAATTGCCAAAAAATGCATTTAAAACTTACAAAAAAATGCAAATAAAATCACGTTGATTTTCGTGCCAAAAAAACCATGAGACCATAACTTGTTGCTTACTATTATGCTTTGATATATTTTTTCCAAGCATCCATAGCTTGTTTGAAATCACCTATTTTAGGCTTTTAGCCATAGTAGCAAGGTAGTGAACTATTTGATAAAATGCTTTGGTAGACATGTATGAAAAATGTGGTAGCATAGACAAGAAAATGAACTTTGGAAAAAATTCATCAACGAAATATGGTCTCATGGTGATGGAATTCCATGAAGAATGTCATGACAAGCTGATGCAAGAGTATCCAGTGGTGTAAGGGAAATCTTGCATCACCTAAAAATATGCATTCCATTTATGTTTCCTTTGGTTAGCTTTTTGTAGATGTCTTTGCATTTCTGGATACCCTTTTCGTCATAATGTAATTCCCCACTTTTAGTTTTTCTTTTCTGCTTTTTCTAGTCAACTGCTATTTTTAGCAGGTATTGGAATTTGAAGGTGTTTTGGGACAAAAATTATATGGGAGGATTTAGAACAAAAAAATAAGAAGATTGGCGAAAGAATCAGGCTAAGAGCATTCTCGGTTTGAAAGATATTATAGTTTTAGTCTCCTAGAAATGCACTTGAAAACCTTTGAGATCAGGTTTGAGGCAATAAATGGCCCCAAAATGGCATAGTGGATTTTAAGCATGTTCTTGACTCCAATACCTTTCTGACAGTTCAAACAGTTCATAAAACGGAGTCCCGAATCAAAAGTTATGGCTCCTGGAAGTTGGTACACTTTCAAAATGTGCTAATTTTGAATGATGATTTAAATTTTGAATTTCAAATTGTAATTGTGGCACCAAAACCACCAAAAAATATGATAATTCAAATGTTGTTTGGCTCTAAAATCAAAGGGAGCTATTTATGGGGGGGATTTTATGATTTTTGTAGCTTTTTGGGTAAAAAGAGTTCTCATGCTGCGAAAGGGGAACTCTATAGTAACTGTATTTTTTTGTAGCTTGCATGTATTGTAGAGCTTGAGAATTTATGATCCTATGCATGTAAGAAGTTAATTTTTTGAATAATAAAATTATTCTTTGGTCTTGTGCGTAAATTTTTGTGTCTCGGGTTTCTCCCTTGTCAAGTGGTATCAGAGCAGGTTTTCTTGAGTGTGTGGACAGATTGCCAATTTTGAGGTAGTTCACACCAGAACCATGGTTGTGGGTTTGAGATATTCAAGATGCCTCCAAGCGTGATGCCTAGTAGGCACAGTGGTGCCAGAGGTGGCAGAAATACTAGTGGAAGAGATCCATTGGCAGCTTAGGGTTTCAGAGCCCTCTAGAGACAAATTGATGTGTTACAGGAACAAATGAGAAGAGGGTTAAACCTGAGAAGGAGAGAAGAAAGCGAGGATGAAGAAGAGGTGGAAGATTCATATGTAGAAGAGGAAGAAGAAGTGATTGATCAAGATCAAATGTGGTTGATTAGGGCCATTTCAAAGATCGGAAAAAGACCCAGAATAAAAGTCCCCAGTTATTCTGGAAGTCTGAACCCAGAAGAGTTGATCGACTGGATCAACGAGCTAGAGGAGTATTTCGAGTATGAAGAAGTAGAGGACCCAGATCAGGTTAAGTTTGCAAAAATAAAGCTGAAGGGCCATGCAAATATTTGGTGGAAATAGGTCCAGTTGGAGAGAAATCAAAGACGAAAAGGAAAGATCAACAGTTGAGATCACATGGTGGTGAAACTAAAGAAGTAGTTCATACCAGTGGACTATGAGTTAGATCTGTTGAAGAAATTGCAAGGGTTGAAGCAAGGGAGTAGATCTATTAAAGAATACATAAGATTTTCACAAGATGATCATCGGAACAGGTCATGCAAAGGCCAACAAGGAGAAGGTAGCCCATTATCTTAATGGGTTACGACCGAGTATTCAAGAGGAGTTAAGCTTGGTCAAAATGACCACCATTGAGGATGCATACTAGTTCACTTTGAAAGTTGAAGGGAATCTGAACAAAAGATTTGATAACAAGCAAAAAGGTTGAGGAGGTCAAAGTAGAAAGGGTTGTGGAAGATCTTCTAGAAGCCAGAATGATGATGAGAAAAAAAATGGTGATGTGGGTACCAACCGAGGACAAAGGAGTGATCATTTCTACCACCCTCGTGATCAAAACAGTGGTGATCAAAGAGGTAGAGGATGAGGTAGATCTAGACAAGGATCTAGAAGAGGTGATTTCAGAGAAAAGGAGCCTATGAATGCCCTCAACACCAAGGAAGGACAGACAAAATCCCAGAAGGTCATGGAAGGGTTGCACATGTAGATGAGGAGGTTCAATCTGAGCATTCAAATGATACTGAAAGGGGAGAAGCCCTAGTGGTGAGAAGAGCCTTGGTGACTGAAGAGAAGGAGCCAAAACAGAGGAAGAATCTATTTTGGCACAAGGTGCAAATGTGAAGGAAAATGTTGTGATGTCATTATTGACAGTCAGAGCACTGATAATCTAGTGTCAGAAGAGATGATTGCAAAGCTGAAGCTGAAGAGGGAAAGGCATCCACATCCATATCAAATTTTCTGGCTACAGAAAGATCACAAAGTTCTAGTCAATGAGTAGTGCCTGGTGAAGTTCAAAATCAGGAGCTATCATGATGAGGTACTTTGTGATATCATCCCCATGGATGCATGTCACATGTTATTAGGGAAGTCGTGGCAGTTCGACAGGCGAGCTATACATGATGGCCATGCAAACACTTATTCCCTGACGAAGGATGGAGTCTTCCATAAGTTGAAACCCTTGAAGGAGGCCGAAGAAAAGTTATGCAGTAGTGCTAGGGTTTGTTATGTTGATGGAAGGAAATTTTTAGAAGGCATGAAGCATGAGCGGCTGTGTTATGCATTGATTCCTAGAATGGATAAAGAGGATAGTGGGAATGTGCCAGTAGAAGTTTCTAGGTTATTGGGTGAGTTTTAGGAGATTGTTTCTAATAATGTACCTGAGGGTTTACCACCAGTGAGGAATATCAATCATCAGATTGACTTGATCCCTAGAGCCAGTTTGCCAAGTAAGGAAGCTCACAGAATGACTCCTGCAGAAAATGAGGAGTTGAATAGACAAGTTCAAGAGTTGTTGTGAAATGGTTTGATTCGAGAGAGTCTAAGTCCATGTACAATACCTACAATACTAGCACCGAAGAAGGATGGGGAGTGGAGAATGTGCATAGATGACCAAGCCATAAACAAGATAACAATCAAGTACAGATTTCCCCTACCAAGGATGGATGACTCGATGGACTATTTGAGTGGAGCATAGTACTTCACAAAGATTGACCTGAAGAGCGAATATCACCAGATCTGGATTTGTGAGGGAGATGAATGGAAGACTGCCTTCAAGGCCAAAGAGGGCTTGTATGAGTGGTTAGTCATGCCCTTTGGGCTAATCAATGCACTGAGCACATTCATGCGGCACATGAACAAGGTATTGAAAGAGTTTATGGGGAATTTTGTTATTGTGTACTTAGATGATATTTTGATATTCAATAAGTCCCTGGGTGAGCATTCGATGCATATTCATAGTCTTTGAAAAGTTGAGAGAAGATAAATTGTTGATTAATCTGAAGAAGTGTAGTTTTGTGAAGGAGTTAGTGTACTTGGGGTTTGTTGTCTTAGTAGAAGGTCTCAAGATGGACCCAGAGAAGGTGAAGGCTATTCTAGAATGGCCTACCCCAAGAACTGCTACTAAGGTGAGATCTTTCCATGGTTTGGCTAGTTTTTACAGAAATTTCATTAGAAACTTTAGTAGTATTTGTGCACCCCTGACTGAAACAATGAGAGGGGATAGAAAAGAGTTCAAGTGAAGCACTGCAGCATCAAAGATTTTTGATTTGTTGAAGCAGAAAGTGACAAAGCAACTAGTTTTAGCCCTCCTGGATTTCAATAAGGTGTTTCAGGTGGATTGTGATTCCAGTAGTTGTGCCATTGGAGCAGTGTTGAGCTAAGAAGGTAAGCCCATTGCCTATTTCAGTGAAAAGTTAAATAATGCAAAGAGAAAGTACTATGTATATGATCAAGAATTATATGCAATAGTTCAAGCATTAAAGAAATGGAGACATTATATGTTGTCGAAGGATTTTGTTTTGTTTACTGATCATCAAGCATTATAGTACCTTAATAGTCAGGGAAAATTAAATCAGAGGCATATGAAATGGGTAGAATTTTTATAGAGTTATACCTTTGTTTTAAAACATAGGAGTGGGGGGTTGAATAGGGTTGTAGATGCCTTAAGTAGGAGGCAAACATTGTTAAATGAGATGCAGATTGAAGTGGTTCAGTTCAATGAACTCAAGACATTGTACCCTGAGGATCCTGATTTTATAGAGGCTTGGAAAGCTTGCAAGGAGCATGTTACAGTTGATAGGACAAGGTGGCTAGATTTCATAATCCAGGATGGCATGTTGTTAAAGGAATCCAATTGTGTATTCTAAGGAGTTCCATGAGGGAGAACCTGATAAAGGAGAAGCATAGTGGAGGAATGGCAGGACATTATGCTCAGGATAAGACTATTGTCATTATCAGTGAGCATTATTATTGGCCTCAGTTGTCACAGGATGTGAGGAAGTTTGTGCAGAGTTGCAGGTTGTGTTAGATGGCCAAGGGAGTGAGCCACAATACAGGGTTGTATCAGCCCTTACCTATACCAGAGAGTCCTTGGGAAGATATAAGTATGCACTTTTTTCTTGGTTTGCCAAGGACATAGAGAGGGAATGATTCAGTGTTTGTGGTAGTTGATAGATTTTCAAAGATGGTGCATTTCATTCCATGCCAGAAGACCCATGATGCAATCCACATTGTTGATTTTTTATTCAGAGAGGTGGTGAGGCTACATGGTCTACCAAAGAGTATAGTGTCAGATTGTGATACCAAGTTTGTGGGATACTTTTGGAGGACCCTGTGGAAAAAGTTGAAGACATTGTTGAAGTTCAGTTTTGCACACCATCCACAAACTGATGGGCAGATTGAGGTTGTGAACAGAAGTCTGGGTAACTTACTGAGATGTTTGGTAAGAGATAAACCCAAGGGATGGGACCTGATCTTACCCCAGGTATAATTCTCTTACAATAATTTTGTCAACTGGAGCATGGGAAGATCACCATTCCAAATTGTGTATGGAGGTAGTCCCAGAACCGCTCCAGAATTGAGGAAGACTAGTGTCGAAGCCGAAGACTTTGCAAAGCACATCAAGAATGTACATGAAGAGGTTAGAGAACATATTAATAAGATGAATATGCAGTATAAGGCTAAGGCAGATCAGAAGAGGAGGAATAAGGAGTTTCAAGTTGGTGATGAAGTGATGGTCCACTTGAGGAAAGAAAGGTTTCTAGTGGGAACCTATAACAAATTGAAGATGAAGAAGTTCGGTCCCTATAAAATTTTGAAGAAGCATGATTCAGGGAATGCATATGAGGTAGAGTTGTCAAATGTAGTCAACATTTCAGATTTGACAGTATTATGAAGGTGGCACAGAGGAAGTACCAACAATGGAATAGTGTGGCATTCCAACACCTACTTCAGAGAAAGAGGAGATTGAAGTAATCCTGGATAGTTGTGTGGGAAGGAGTACCAGAAATAGGAAGTATGAAGAATATTTGGTGAAGTGGAGAGGAAAGCATGTGGAAGACTCATCCTAGCTATCTAAGGTAGAGGTTGACCGTTTGGGTTTTCCTCAACCATTTGAGACGTGATGGGGTCACTTCTCAAATTACCCTAGGTGTCTGATGCAGGAGCATCCAATGGTGTAAGGGAAATCTTGCATCACCCAAAAATATGCATTCCATTTATGTTTCCTTTGGTTAGCATTTTGTAGATGTCTTTGCATTTCTGGATACCCTTTTCGTCATAATGTAATTCCCCACTTTCAGTTTTATTTTTTTTTATTTTTTTGGTCAACTGCTATTTTTAGTAAGTACTAGAATTTGAAGGTGTTTGGGGACAAAATATATATGGGAGGATTCAGAACAGAAAAATAAGAAGATTGGAAAAATAATCAGACCAAGAGCATTCTCGGTTTGAAAGATATTGCAGTTTCAGTTTCCTAGAAATGCACCTGAAAACCTTCCAGATCAAGTTTGAGGCACTAAATGGCCCCGAAATGGCTCAAAAACTTACTGAAATCAGCATAGCATATTTTGAGCATGTTCTTAACTTCGAGACCTTTCCGACAGTTCAAATGGTTCAAAAAATAGATTCCTGAATCAAAAGTTATGGCTCTCAGAAGTTGGTACACTTTCAAAATGTGCTAATTTTGAATGATGACTTAAATTTTTAATTTTAAATTGTAATTGTGGTGTCAAACCACCAAAAAATATGATAATTCAAATGTTGTTTCGCTCCAAAATGAAAAGGGAGCTATTTATGGGGGAGATTTTCTGATTTTTGTAGCTTTTTGGGGAAAAAGAGTTCGCATGCTGCGAAAGGGGAACTCTGTAGTGACTATAATTTTCTATAGCTTACATGTATTGTAGAGCTTGAGGATTAGTGATTCTCTGCATGTAAGAAGTTAATTTTCTAAATAAAAAAATTATTCTCTAGTCTTGTGCGTAATTTTTTGTGTCTTGGGTTGCTCCCTCGTTAGGTGGTATCAAAGCGGGTTTTCTTGAGCGTGTGGACAGATTTCTGATCATGAGGCAGTTCACACTAGGACCATGGTTGTTGGTTCGATATATTCAAGATGTCTCCAAGAGTGATGCTTGGTAGGCGCTTTAGTTTGTAATACAACTTCTAACCTCCACATGCATTGAATATGCTTGTGTGAAGGAAACAATAATGAACATTTGTGATTTAATAATACATATAGATATCTTAACATTAGGTGAATGAAGCCTTCTTATTACAAATAAAGAAATGATCTCTTAGGTCTAACTGACATTGAAAATTAAAACTAAGAGACTGCAAAATTAGAAAAATTTCAATCTTTTCAATAAAATAATATCTAAAATACTGCATTCATAATATACCTCTATATTCCCACCTAAAATACATAAAAAATCCAATACCGCAATTCGAGACCACAAATTATTATATCATACATAGTATTATGAAAAAAAAATTGATACCAATTCATAATATACCACTATATCCACCTAAAATACATAAAAAAAAACTCAATCATGCACAGTATTATCAACAAATAATTGAGACCAAAATTTGAGAACCAAATTAAATCTTCTTATCCATTGATTGCTTCAAATAGATATTACAATATAATAGAAGTCTCCTTGTATATGTTTCTATAAATTCCTATGATGATGATATCAAAATTCGGTCTTGGTTTCTCTTTTATAAGAGAAGCAACAAGCTTCATACCGTTACAAAATATGCCATCTTTTCAAAATCCATGCTTCGTATAAACTAAACATTAGTTTTTCTTAAAACATAACTAAGAGAAAAAAAAAAAGTAGATAACTAATGAAGTCCACAACACTCGTGACACCATAGTTTGTTAATATCTGTAAGAAACCCATGATCATTGAAGATATGTTCAAGGTGCTTTTTGCATATTAGTGTATCTAAATGTTCAGTTCTTCCACTATGACAGCCCCAAGGCCTACTGTTCGGGAGGACCCAAATACTTGTGCTTCCACTTGTACATTGTATAATCATGTGGCCATTTGTATTCTTGAATTTTCATTATATTTACAAGGTGAACCTTCAATCGATTGTCTAGTAATGCCCTTCCATCCATGATAAACTTAGAATATCCAACATCCAAGGCTATTACTCCATCCATGATTAAGTTGAACCTATCAAGACTCAACTCACCATCCCTTTGTATATGAGTGATGCAATGTGGAACAATCTAGCCAAATTCACTCTTCCATTCATTGAGGTCCTTCAATTGGTCATCATCTTTCAATATTTTTAGCATAAACCACTACGTCAGAGATCATCCTTCAATATTCTTGTTTTGATCTTTTGGTCCTCTCCTTTGTATATATTGGAATTCATCTATAACTATTTTGGCCATCTGCTTTGTAGGTTTTAATGCCACAGGAGCCTCAATACTCCTCTGTAAAATTTTGCACAAGGTTAACAATGTGTGGTGTATGGGCTACCAGTTCTTAAAAAAGGGATCCAATATGGGTACATGTGTTTTCATATGATCATTTTCCTATGTCAATGAGTTGTAGCAATCATACACACTTTCCAACTTAACCACAATTAGCTTTATCCTATGCTCGAGGACCTTCTCTAAAACATTGCAGATTTTCTTTTTCTCTCCTTCCTTACCCTCATTGTTGGCTTTCTTTATCTCTTCAATCTCCTGTCTAAGAATGCTAACTTTTTTAGTGGAAGCACTTTCCATATCAATTGGTAGAGCAAGAGGAGGCTGGTATAACATTATTTCCTTGTTATGCTAGGGGCCTGCTCCTTTCAATTGTTCCTTCAACTTCACATTTTCCATCAAATAATTTATTGAATTCATCATTTAAAGACTTTTTTTCCTTCTCATACTCTCCCAATCTAGCTTCCATCTCCTTAACTATAGCTTGGGTGAACATAGTTAAATGCATTGTCATGGTTGTAGCTTCTAGAGGAGATGTATCCTTTAATGTTTTCACCATAGTTGTCCCTTTCATTTCTTGCACTACATCTAGTAACCTTGATTTTTGTGTACTCTTTTTTTTGGCCCAAAATTCCAAGGTTTCAATCTTAGGGTTAAACCCTATGCCACTTACCCCATCATCTGAGTCAAACTCAGCAATCAACATTGGGTCTTCCTGTGTTCTCACTTGATCAAGTAAAAACATTTTCTTTAATTCCATACCAAGGACAATAAGTATATTACTTTTCAAAATCATCTCTTTAGCTTCTTGTGGGATAACATCAATATTATCAATCCTTAATTCATTAAAGTTTGGGCTACTATCTGATCATGATGGGATTCTTCATCTCCTATCTTATTTATTTCAACCCTCACTTCAAACTCTCACATTTTCATCTTAATCCAAAAGTCTTTAGATTCAAGGGTTTTGATAAATTCATCACCTTCCAAGAACTTGAGAGCTTCAATTACCCTCTCATCCTCATGTATTTCTCTTTCTCCTTGTACTTGAATATCGGCTCTAGCTTTAGGCTTGTGGTCTTTAGTTTCAGGCATAGGTTGGTCCACTTCAACATCATCCTTCAAATGTCTTAACCCATTAACTGATTCTTTTGTATCTCCAACCTCCTCACTTATTTCATAGGAAACAAATGGGCCTATCTCTTGTGTCTATTTTTTTAGAAGGTGGTTGTTCAAGAGGTGATCCTGGAGAAGCATGACATACTGAAATAGTATCTGAAGTTGGTTTTGTAATTACAATACCACTTGGCCTTTTAGGAGACAATTTGGAAGGTCTCCCCATCTCTGCTATAAATTTATCATATAATTCATGAAACTTATCAATCATCATATTAATCCTCTTGAGAGGATCTACTTCATCTATGAAATACCCCAAGAAATCATTGTGCTTCTTCTTTCTTTCTTCCTTGAGCCTTTTCATAATTTCCCATTTTCTCCTCCTCTCATATACCTCTTGAGGAGTGAAACAATTTATGATTACATCTTCTTCATAATCAATCTGGTGAGTAACCATAGCCTTGGTAAGGATGGCATGTCTTACAAAATTCATGTGACCCTCAGGGTCAAAAGCTCTTTCCTTTCCAGACTCTAAAGAGTACCTTGTTTTTAGATAATTTTGTTGTATATGAAAAATTTGGATAAATAAAAATGATAAAACAATAACATGCATTACCTAATCCAAATCTTCAATACCTCAAATAGATATAATGATGGATGAATTATTCCATTGATTTAATATGTTGGTTGCTCAATTCAGCAACATAATATTGAGATGGAGATGATAGATGAATTATGATAGATAGAAATGGATGAATGATTCAAGAATAATTTTGGCAGCATAAGGATACTTGAAGAATCAACCCCTAAAATGGCTTATTAGAGGGTTGATTTATAGGCAAGGTCTTATTTGGATTGATGGTTGAAATTGGATGTCAATAAGATTTCTTAATCAATGGACAAGATTGAAAGTTGTAGTATGAAATAGGGTTAGGGAAAAATTAGGGCAATGATAAGGATTAATGGCCAAAATTGAATTATAAGATAATTCAATCAAGGGTGGAAAATGAATGAGACAGAAAAGATAAGAATGACATGGATAATGAGGTTGGCACAGAAAAAGAGGTTGTTGGAGAAAATTAAATAATTATAAAATTATTTAATTTGGGAGGGAAGGTGAATAATTAAATAATAAAAGCATTATTTAATTATAAAAGATATGCAACATGTTGACTTTTAAACTAAATAATAATTTAATTCAAAAGTGGATGAAAATGAAAAATTAGTAAATAATTAAATAAATAAAATTCATATAATTATAGAAGAAGAGGATAATGAATAATTAAATAATTAAAATAATTATTTAATTATAGTAGAAAAATGACAATAATTAAATAAATAAGCATTTATTTAATTATAGAAAGGAAGGGGCTAATTAGCGATGTAATTAAATAAACAAAATTGATTTAATTAATCAAGGGAAGAATAAAGGAAGAAATGAATTAATTAAATAATAAGAATTATTTAATTAATAGAGGAATATGACCTTAAAAGATAATTAAATAATTAAAATTATTTAATTATGCAAGTAGAAGGAGGAATTGATATGAAAAGGTGGGTTCATAGGCGAAGGACAATTTTTAGTGTCTACATTTTACCCCTCTTTGAGATGATGTTCGAGATGATGAGCTTTGTGTCGAGTAACATCATTTCAAAGAAGCTAAAGCATGGATAGAGGAAAATAGATGATGATAGAGAGATAGGATGATGACAAAATAAGAGTGGGATGATGACGATATAAGAATAGGATGATGATGGGATGATGATTCCCCCTCGAGAGGATAGGCAGGTTGGACAAACATGGGTATGCTCTCGAAATGAAATGATAAGGAGGGACAAGATGAATGATGCAAGATAGGAAGTGGATAAAGGAGATGAATGACACGTTATGCTTAAAGAAAGTGAGCAACCATGATGTTTGATGTAACACTAGAAATGATGCACCAAGGTATAACGACCAAGGTGACGATGTGTCTCATTCCCTAGAGCAATACAACCTTGTCTAGATACAAGATATGAATATTAGCTGGGAGTAATTCAGATTGGATGCAAATGCAAGATAAAAATGATAACACACACAAGCAAGAAAGCAAGAAAGCATGCACAAATAATTCAAAAACAAACAAGGTATTGCCCCTGTCAAGCTATAAACCGATGAGTAATTGATTGATTGTTGATGATAGATGATGATAGTGCAAGTCATTACGGGGAATGACATATCCCTAGATCAACACAAGGATGGTTGATTAATTCACTGGTTGAATTTAATTGATTGGTTTTACAACAAGATTAGGATCAAGACCAAAGGATTTGATTGAACTCATAGTGGTCATATTGTGTGCAAAACGTTGTCTTATGAATATTAGACTCTACAATCTGCACTGGTGGTATCCTGACTTAAAATCAATCTTAGAAAAGACTGTAGCACCTTTGACTTGATCAAACAAGTCATTGATCCTGGGTAAAGGATATTAGATCCTGATGGTGACCTTATTTAACTGTCGGTAATCTATGCACAGACAAAGAGATCCATCCTTCTTCTTCACAAGGATCACCAGTGCTCCCCACAATGAAACATTAGGGCAAATGAACCCCTTCTCCAACAACTCCTCAAGCTACAGGCGGAGCTCTAAGTGAATCTCTCATGTGTGCAGCTACCACTGCCTCTGACTGAGCTGGTACATCTCTCTCTCTAACAACAATTTGCTCTACTTCCTGCCTCTGTCCAAGACGGGCAAGAGTATCCTCTAACAATTGATGCAACCGAGTGCCTTTGACCCCTGGTGGATTTGGATCTACTGAATATTGCCTCCTAGAATGTTTTGGGGAGCCTACTATTCCTCACGGTATGAATCATGAGAAACATGTGGAGGTGAGTTTTGTTGGCTACCTCCATGTCTGCCTCTATGGCCATGACTACGGCCTCGACCTCTCCTAGGTGGCATGATCCTACACAAACACACCAAGGTGTAAGACAAGATATGCAACTTAAATCCTACATAAACAACTTAATGGTTTCCAAATTAACCCAAAGTTCCCAGTGCTTAAACCTAGGCTTTGATACCAAGTGTAAAACCCCATCCCGCAACCTAGAGGACGATGCAACACTGCAGAACCACAACAAATTTAATTTCCATAAAAAGAGAAACAATGACAAGTGAAGTAAACAACTCTAACACATACATCCTCTAGGCCACGCAAAGCGTCTATATGTGAATTTCAAAACTTACAAAATTATTCTAAAACATAGTATATGGAATTAACTCATGATAACAACATACAACAAAGAATTCACCATTTCATAATAAATCTAACACAAAGAAAAGTAATGAACATATTTCCACAGATACAAAACCATATAAACAATATATACCATTTAATCCAATGATGAATAGATCATACATAATGTTACAATTACAACACAAGGAATCCTCCTTGATTAAAAATAAGGAATACAATATACAGCGTCCACTGTTACAATGAATATAAGAGAGGTACAAATCCATAGAAACACACAAGCTCCTCGAACTAGAAGATCCCACCATAACGAACATGAAGAGAAAACCCAATAGTGTAAGGTACACGCCACCCAGCCATGTGGTACCTATAGGACCAACCCTCGTGCTAGGAGATAGTAATAGGTAACCAAGACTAACCTACTACCTCTAGACACAGGAAAGGTACAAAACCACACAGTACTAGTAAATACAAAACATAGGGTTACATTGCTTCTAGAATCACAAAATCAAGTACAACCACTGTACAATACAATCGACTACTATCATAGGAGGAGTGTCATCACAAAGGTTGCATTGGTTATCCTAAGGAGATCTTCCTAGGTCCTGTCCCCCATCTTGGGTTATCCTGGTAACCTCTTACGAACTCCGGCCCCACATGCACACCAGTGCAAACTCGATTATCTCTCGAGAAGACAAGATAATGATCTTGCCATTCCAGGCCTTCCCGACTCATCTCAAGTCTAACACAAGCCCTTGAGCCAATGAGCGAGGCTAAATATCAAATTAAATATGTTAACTACCCATTCCCCTAATGTAGGTTATTTAATTTCCACTGATTACACTGACTTCCACACGAGTTGTCTTGGGACCACTTTGTGTCTTGGCCCTCATTGAAAGCCACTCCCCTATAGACAACACAGTAACTCATACTACAACCCAAGGGTAGACAGTGCACTAAAATTGACAAGTAAACACCACACTTCAAGAGGTAACACATCCCTACGGATGTCCAATACTCAATCCCAATACGTGCACTACCTAAGGAAATCTCAAAGAGTGAACTAAAGATACAACAATCGTTTCACAATTTACATCTCTGGAAGACTTAGATTTCCACAATAACAAATACTCCCCCCAATACACAGTTATAGACACACTTGAAACTATAAACACCAACTCATGCAATTTAAAAAGTACTACCATTCAGATTTCCTAAATCCAATAGATCAATATCTCATATTTAAATACATCATCCAAAACACAATTTCAATTAATAAATTAACAACGAATCAACTAAATATTCAACTTTCAATTTCACAAGTTCTGATAATAATTAACTCAATTTCTTCAATAAAATAATCAATCATTTCTATTTAGCTAATCATGCTTGCAAATATTTATTGTAATATTCAAACATTAAATAAATATATTTAATATGTATATATATAATTAAATATAATTATATATATACATATAAATGTATACTATTTAATTATAAAATCTATTATACTTTAAAAGAACCTCATTTATTTAATACAAAAATTCATTTCCTCACAAAATTATTTTCATTGATCACTAATGGAAAAATATTAAAATAATATAAATATATATATTATATATAACATATATATAAATAATATATATATATATATATTACATATAAAATATATATTATAAATATAAAATATATTAATAAACATATTATAGAGTAATCAAAAATCGCAAAAGAAAGAAATGCACATTATACAGCGGACTGTACGAATATAGTCATCGTAGGTTTGAAGAGCCTTCCCCATACAAGGGAAGCGTGGCTTCTACAAGGGCAGCGTCGGCTTTCCCCCAAGGGAAGTCGGCACTGGGGATAGCCAGCGCTTCCCCTCCCAATATCTTCACCCTAACTTAAATAAAATTTCACAAATTTTGTCGTATGGATTTCGATTAGGCTTACTCCTTGAAGCCTATGAACAAGTAAGGGTAGAGCTCCCTCATCCTGGTAGCATCCTTCCATGTAGCAGAAGTGTCATCTCTAGGATCCCACTGGACCCTCACCTGCTCAATATCTCAACCCCTGAGGGTGAGTCTCCTGTGTTGGGTAACGACCATGGGCTCCAGAGCTAGTTGCCCGTCCTCTACCTGTAAAGTAGTCCAATCAAGGATATGAGAAATGTCTAGATGATAAGGTCTAAGTATAGAAACATGGAACACATCGTGGATGCATGAGAGGCTAGGCGGTAAAGCAAGGTAGTAAGCAACTAGCCCAATCTTCTCTAGAATCTCAAAAGGCCCGACAAAATGAGGTGTGAGCTTAGATCCCTTTCCATAGTGGATTGGAATCTTTCTCGGTTGCACTCACAAGAAAACTCAATCACCTACAACAAACTGGTGATCCACATAGTGTGCATCTGTGTACTTCTTCTGCCTATCCTGTGCAGCTACTAAATGCTCTCTAATCCGAACCACCTGCTACTCCATATCCTAAAGCATCTCAGGACCTAATAAAATCTTGTCCTCCAACCTATCCCAATTCAATGGATTCTGACACGGTCGTCCATACAAGTCCTAAAAAGGTTCCATGCCAATAGAACTTTGAAACCCGTTGTTATAAGCAAACTCTAAAAGATAGAGATAATCCTCCCATCATGTCTGTTGGTCCATGACATATATGTGAAGCATATCTTCAAGGATCTGATTGACCCTCTCAGTGTTTCCATCTGTCTCAGGGTGATACACTGAACTGAAGTTCAAATATGTCCCCATAGCATGCTATAATGATGTCCAAAGAGCCGAAGTAAACATAGGATCCCTGTCAAAGATAATCTGACGCGGAATACCATGCAACCTCACAATTTCCTCCATGAACACTCTAGCAACTAACAAAGCATTATAGGAGGAATGAATAGGTGAGAAGTGTGCCACCTTCGTCAACCTATCTACCATCACCATAATCGCATTGTGTCATCGTGAAGAGTTGGGTAAACCAAAAATGAAATCCAATGAAATGATGTACCATTTCCACTTAGGAACCAAATGAGGCTATAGAAGACCAGCCAGATGTTGGTGTTCAGCCTTAACTCATTGACACTCTAGACACTGTGATACATAATCAGCAATATCTTGCTTCATACCTTCCTAGAAATAAAGCAGTCGCAGATTGGCATACATCTTCTTCACTCTAGGGTGAGCTGAATAAGGTGCCCAATGTGCCTCTGTCAAAATAAAGGTATGAAGCCCTTCTGGAGATGGAAAAAATATACGTCCCATGTATCTCAATAACCCATCTATCTCCAAAGAATATCATGAGTACCTGCCATCCAAAGTCCTACTTGACTCAATCTCAGACCTTACCTCCTGGTACTAGCTATCTGTAGGAAGTATGGTAAGAATCTGATTTCTCAAATCTACAGTAAGAGTCATCTCAGATAGTTCATGCTTCCGTCTATTGAGAGCATTAGCCACAATGTTCTCCTTCCCCTGGATGTACTTCACCTCAAAATTGTACTCACAAAGGAACTCCATCTATCACCTTTGCCTAGCATTAAGGTTAGGTTGTGTGAAGATGTATTGTAGACTTCAATGATCATTATGTAACTCAAAACGGTGCCCCAATAAGAAATGTTTCCATCGATTCAATGCATGTACAACTGCAGCTAACTCAAGATCATGTGTGGGGTAGTTTAACTCTTGATCCTTGAGCTTGTGTGACTCGTACGCAATGACTCGACCATCCTACATCAGTACTGCTCCTAACCCCTCCAAAGATGCATCTGCAAAAATAACAAAGTCTCCTGTAGGATCTTGTATCACAAGGATCAGTTTGCTAGTCAACCTCCCCTTCAATGTCTGAAATGCAGTGTCACTCTGCTCTAACCAATCAAACTTCTTCCCTTTCCTCTGAAGAGAACTGATAGGATGTCCTACTCTAGAAAATTCCTCAACAAAACACCTGTAGTAACCTACTAACCCCATAAAACTACATATCTCTACAACATTCGTGGGCATAGGCCAATCCATAATTGCCTAGATCTTTGCAGGATCCACTACTATGCCCTCTCCTGATATAGCATGACCAAGGTACTTGAGGGCAGTTTTGAAGAACTCACATTTAGACAAGTTGGCATACAACTTATTATCCCTCAAACACTACAATACCTGCCTCAAATGTTCTTCATGCTCCTCAATAATCCTAGAATAAATAAAAATGTCATCGAGGAATACCACTACAAACCTATCCAGGTACGTGCAAAAAACTTCATGCATCAGGCTCATGAATACTAATGGCACATTCGTCAACTTGAATGGTACCACTATGAACTCATAGTGGTCATATCATGTGTGAAACGTTGTCTTATGAATATCACACTCTACAATCTACACTAGTGGTATCCTGACTTAAGATCAATCTTAGAAAAGACTGTAGCACCTTTGACCTGATCAAATAAGTCATCGATCTTGGGTAAAGGATATCGGTTCCTAATGGTGACCTTATTTAACTGTCGGTAATCTATGCACAGATGAAGAGATCCATCCCTTTTCTTCACAAGGATCATCGGTGCTCCCCGCAGTGAAACAATAGGGTGAATGAACCCCTTCTCCAACAACTCCTCAAGCTGCAAGTGGAGCTCTAAGTGAATCTCTCATATGTCCAGCTACCACTACCTTTGACTGAGCTAGTACATCTCTCTCTCTAACAACAATCTGCTCTCCTTCTTGCCTTAGTCCAAGATGGGAAAGAGTATCCTCTAACAATTGACGCAACTGAGTGCCTTCAACCCCTGGTGGATCTAGATACTGAATACCGCCTCTCGGAATGTTTTGGGAAGCCTACTATTCCTCACGATCTGAATCATGAGAAACATGTGGAGGTGAGTTCTACTAGCTACCTCCATTTCTGCCTCTATGGCCACAACCATGGCCTTGACCTCTCCTAGGTGGCATGATCCTGCATAAACACACCAAGGTGTAAGACAAGATATGCAACTTAAATCCTACACAAACAACTTAATGGTTTCCAAATTAACCCAGAGTTCCCAGTGCTTAAACCTAGGCTCTGATACAAAGTGTAAAACCTCATCCTACAACCTAGAGGATGATGCAACAATGCGGATGAACAACTAATTTTTTTCCTTAAAAAGAGTAACAATGACGAGTGAAGTATACTACTCTAACACATACATCCTCTAGACCACACAACGCATCTACATGTGAATTTCAAAACTGACAAAATTATTCTAAAACATAGTATATGGAATTAACTCATGATAACAACATACAACAAAGCATTCACCATTTCATAATAAATCTAACAATATATACCATTTAATCCAATGATGAATAGATCATACATAATGATACAATTACAACACAAGGAATCCTCCTTGATTACAAATAAGGAATACAATATATAGTGTCCATTGTTACAATGAGTATAAGAGAGGTACAAATCCATAGAAACACATGAGCTCCTTAAACTAGAAGATCCTGCCATCACAAATATGAAGAGAAAACCCAACAGTGTAAGGCGCACACCACCCAGCCATGTGGTACCCCTAGGACCAACCCCTGTGCTAGGAGATAGTAATAGGTAACCAAGACTAACCTACTACCTCTAGACACAGGCAAGGTACAAAACCATATAGTATTGGTAAATACAAAACATAGGGTTACATTGCTTCCAGAATCACAAAATCAAGTACAACCATTGTACAATACAGTCAATTGTTTTCATAGGACGAGTGTCATCACAAAGGTTGCATTGGTTATCCTAAGGAGATCTTCCTAGGTCTTGGCCCCCATCTTGGGTTATCCTGGTAACCTCTTACGAAGTCCGGCCTGACATGTACACCAGTGCAGAATCGGTTATCTTTCAAGAAGACAAGATAATGATCTTGCCATTCCAAGCCTTCTCAACTCATCTCAAGTCTAACACAAGCCCTTGAGCCAATGAGCGAGGCTAATTATCAAGTTAAATATGTTAACTACCCATTCCCCTAATGTAGGTTATTTAATTTCCACTGATTACACTGACTTCCACATGAGTTGTCCTAGGACCACTTTGTGTCCCGACCCTCGTTGAAAGCCACTCGCCTATAGATAACACAATAACTCATAATACAACCCAAGGGTAGACAGTGCACTAAAATTGACAAGAAGTAAACATCACACCTCAAGAGGTAACACATCCCTATGAATATCCAATACTAAATCCCAATACGCGCACTACCCAAGGAAATCTCAAAGAGTGAACTGAAGATACAACAATCCTTTCACAATTTACATCTCTAGAAGACTTAGATTTCCAAAATAACGAATACTCCCCCCAATACACAATTACAAACACACTTGAAACTGTAAACACCAACTCATGCAATTTAAAAAGCACTACCATTGAGATTTCCTAAATCCAATAGATCAATACCTCATATTTAAATACATCATCCAGAACACGATTTCAATTAATAAATTAACAACAAATCAACTAAATATTCAACTTTCAGTTTCACAAGTAATCATAATAATTAACTCAATTTCTTCAATAAAATAATCAATCATTTCTATTTAGCTAATCGTGCTTGCAAATATTTATTGTAATATTCAAACATTAAATAAATATATTTAATATGTATATATATAATTAAATATAATTAAATATATACATATAAATGTATATTATTTAATTATAAAATCTATTATACTTTAAAAGAACCTCATTTATTTAATACAAAAATTCATTTCCTCACAAAATTATTTTCATTGATCACTAATGGCAAAATATTAAAATAATATAAAAATATATATTAAATATAACATATATATAAATAATATATATATATATATTACATATAAAATATATATTATAAATATAAAATATATTAATAAACATATTATAGAGTAATCGAAAATCGCAAAAGAAAGAAACGCACATTATACAGTGGACTATACAAATACAACCACCCACAGGTTTGAAGAGCCTTCCCCATACAGGGGAGGCATGGCTTCTGCAAGGGCAGTGTCGACTGCCTCACAGCACCGGCTTTCCCCTCCCAATATCTTCACCCTAACTTAAATAAAATTTCATGAATTTTTCTGTACGGATTTCAATCCGGCTCAGGCATAAAATAAATAAAAATTTTCGACAGGAAATTCTTACAAGGGTAAACACAGTAGCCCCAAAACAATTTAAATATATATATATATATATTTGTATATGTATTCATATATATTTAAAATATATATGTATACATTTATAAATACGTATATATATACAGAATACACAATATAATGCTCCAAAAGGGCATTTAATTTCCATACAAAAAAAAAAATCAGAATAAATACACAATTTTATTCAAGGAATTTTCTATAGACAAATATGCAATATCCCTCAAGAAGTTTTCTACAAGAGAGATAAACGAATTCTACACAAAGGATCTATAATTTTATAGAAAGAAATTTTCTACAGGAACAATGTATAAGTATTTTACAGAGGTTTCATATCTCCACAAATATTTTCTATAGATGAATTAAATTCTACTTTCCACAAAGAAGAGTTTTCCTAAGTTTGTTTCAAATTCAACAGAGGTTCAATTTTCACGGAAATATTTAAAAAAAAAACTTCTACAGTAATGAAAACCTCTTCTAACCTTTTCCAATTTTCATTACAATAATTAAATAACTCTTTCAAATCAAAATTCACAAAAACAATTAAGGAACATGTTCCAGAAGAATTGTTGCCTTGAGGATTGATGCAGAGTTTCTCTGTAATCTTCAATTTTCCAATATTGTCAAAGCTTCCTCCAGAAGAATTGCTACTTCCCAGATAACAGAAACAATCCACAGCCAAGAATATAACAAACTAGATTCCTAGAATTATCAGAAAGCTTCTAAGATCTACAATTTCTTCAAACCACAAAACAATTCTTCCATTTCCCAAAAACCTCTGTCTTTTTTTTCCTGTGAAAACAACTTCCTCTTTTCTCACCAATTTCAATCAATCTCTCCGTAAATCAATTTTAAGACAATAAGAGAACAAATCCTTCTAACTTCTAGTTCACACAACAAATATCTCTTCTTTAACAAACCAAGATATTTCTAAGATCTTTTCCCAAATATGCATTTAAAATTAAAAACAATTTATTTAATCCAATTTACAATTAAATAACTTATATATTTTAATTCCCAATTAATTTAATAATTAAAATTACTTTATAATATAGCTTAAATTAAATTAATTAATTTATAATAAATCTTCATATTAATTAAATACTTAATCACAACATATAATTTAATCCTTACAATTTAAACTTGCATGATAAATAAAATACCAAGACCAACATACGGACTGATGACACACTGTGCTAGGGTAAAGGTTTGACAAGGTTAACCAGTTACTATCTCCCAATCAACATTACTATTGAGTAGTGGACACGCTCAGACCTGTGAAACCAAGTGAAGTTGTTGTCCTGTACTTGCAAACCTACAAACAAGCAAACGTCGTACATGTATCCAGATAATAAATCATACACAGCGTGAAAAGAGAATTGTGAAATCACAGGGCACTCGCAAGCGAGTGATGCAATACCATTCTCTTCACCAATATAATGTCACATCAACTGACAAGATAATATATCAATTAAACTACAATAAGCATATATAGCAATGTCATCACAGCTAAGCATCTATGCAAACATAAAGCATATTAAACATAATCACCATGCATATAATGTGTCATCACATCAATATAGTCTATCATTGCTCCACTGTCATTGATAGAACAACAATAACATAAAATAAGGTCTAACAAAGTATCTGAGCTGTCAAAGAAAATATAGCAAATCGAAGGGGTGTCACATTAAGGATTTCCTTGCATTTGGATTATTGCTTGGAATGATTGAAGATGATTTGATTTGAAAAAGTGGTTTGGAATGATATGATGATTGATTTTATGATTTGATTGGAATAAAGGAGGTGATGAATTGAATAGAAGAATTGATGCGATTGGATGGATTTAGATTGATTGGATTGATGAAGAAGTGATTTGATTTGATGATAATGATTGGTTGATAATTTGAAGATTGATTTGAAGGAGTTGAATTGATGCATTAAATTGTTTTGAAGAAGTGATTTGGTTGGATTTTATTGCTTGGATTTTTGTTGGCTATTTGATTTTTTTGTCCTTTTTTTTAGGATTTTTTTCCATTTTTTTGTATTTTTTGGGATATTTTGATTTTTTTATTTTCAAATGTTTTGATTTTTTGGATTTTTGAATTTTTTTTTTGAATTTTTGATTTTTTTTATGATTTTTTTGGATTTTTGAAATGTTTTGAGGTGTCAATGGATGAAAATTTGGGTAGCCTTTGTGCTAGATACCAATGACAAGGGAAAACCAAGTATAGGTGCAAGGAGATAGATGGGATTGATGGATGGAAGGGTGGGTGATAGGATAAGGGATAAAAGGATCATGATAGATGGATGGATGGAATGGATGTATGCATCATAAGAGAGCAAGGATGTGATCTCCAAAGACTATGTCACATATGAATAACATGACCCATTCTAGGTACAATACTCAGGATTTTTCATGACAAAGCTTATGACAATAGGATAATGATAGGCTTGTTTGGAAGGATGAGGTATATCAAAAGATATCCAAAGCATGTTTCAACACTTTTCCCCTATATTTTCATTAAGATCAAAAGGAGAAGGGTGGATAAATGGACTCAATATGATAGGCATGTATGATGGCTAAAGATGGTAGGTAGGATGGAAATGATATGACATGAAAATGATAGGCTGGATAGATAAGACATTGTTCCCTAAAGTGTAAGTGACATAGAAGATCAACCTACACATGACGCCTGTTTGTTAGGTTTTCATCATGGTACTTATCCAGGGCACCTATTTACAAGGTTTTCACCCTTGGACGAAAGGATTTCTCTTTACTTTTTTTTTTTTTGTTTTTTCCTTTTTCTTTTTTTTGAATTTTTGGATAGAAGGGGAATATGGATAGGAGGTACTAAAGTGTCTAGTTCCATGAAAGGTGATAGTCCCACTAGAGATGGATTTCATCGCATGGACCATGTCAAATGTCAATATGCTCATAGATGTTGGTAAGTGATGACATGAAAGGGAGATGAAGTAGGTAGATGATGGATTATGATGTGGATTATGGAGGAAAATAATGGATTATGATGCAAATTATTTAGGGAAGATGATAGGGATTATATGGGACTTGTGCAAAAGATGAATGGGGAGGCTTAGCCAAAAGCATGGACCATAGGAAGGTGGTGGGGGAAATATGTAGGATAATGAGTGAAGGGTGAGGGGATGGAGGTATGTGGAATTTTTGTGAAATGGAAGGGAACCATGACCAATGGTTGCACACACTATGATAAACGTTGAAGCTCTTGATGCAGACGAGATGTAGAAAGCAATGTGGATGTTTTCTTAGGAGGTGGTGGATGTAGTGCTTTAGGTACCCACATAGACTTAGTATTTTTATGAATTTTATTTTGCTTGTGGGAGGGAATATGAGATTCTTGAATAGAGTGGGAATGTGAGGTGGAAGTGGATGGTTGGGATTTTTGTGATGCAGATGCCTCATTTGACTTTCTTTCCTTTTTCTTAGGGACCCAAACCAATTTAGTTTTGGCCTTTACTTTTGGAGGTATGGGCTTATATAACATTTTAGATGGATTTTTCTTTGACTTTTTGTATTGATGTCCTAAGGCATGAGGGTCCTTAGGATTTTTTAGTTTATAGGTAGAGGCATTGAATATTTTATTTTTGAATTCCATGGGATAGGTGGAATGAGTGGAAGCTTCTTGTTTAGACAATGTGTGCATTTTTTGGTCATGATTAGGAATGTTAGGGTATTTATGGATAAATGAATAAGAAGATTGAATGGTAGGGATATTAGGTGTTGGTAGTAATGAGGGTAAAGTGGATGGAGGGATATTAGGAGTTGGAAGTAATGGTGGAAAAGTGGATGGTGGAAGGTGTATGGTCACATGCTTTTGACATTTTTAGGATGATGGAGGAAGGATGGAAACATATGTTTTAGGCGTATGATAGGATTTATGATGGACAATGGACTTAGGATGCATGGAGGAAGTACCAACATCTTGAGATTGGTGTCCTTGGGGTGTATATCCAAGGCCATAAGAGTGTGGAGGGACTTTGACATGGATGGGCTCCAAAATACCTTGTTCATGAAGGTCTAAACCTTTACCTTGGTGGTTCATGTTTTGGAGTATGCAATGGACAATGAGACTAGGTGTAGGTGGAACACTAGACACAAGTTCCTTATTGGATGGAGAAAATGAAGTAAGGGAAGATAATGGTTGTTTCCGTTCTAAAGAGGAACATTCATGAATGAGGGTGGAAAGACCAATACGATATGATGGAGGACTTGCAATGGGGTCGATAGTGGGTGATGGAGGATCATTAGGATCTTGATTAGCATTGTGTTCACTTAGATCCAAGGTATTTGTTTGATCTTCTAGGTGTGCTTGGGAGGCATATTTCTCATCAAGGGAAGTGGATGTTGATGGATCATGGATAGGGATAGGTAGGGGTTGGATAGGAGAAATAGAGGTTTCTTTCTCATGGACAGGTGAAGTGATAGGCTCTTGACCATGGAATGCATAAAGTTGGCTAAGAGAATCATCACGACCTTCTTGATCATAGGTAAGATCATAGAGGGTAGCTTGATCATAAATAGGACCAAGTATGTTATGAGTGGGATCATTAGATGGACCTAGATCTTGATTAGAATGAGAGGTTAATGTTTCCTCATGCTTAGGATAATGCTCTTGACACAACTCCTGGCTTGCTTGAATGGAAGTGGAAGGGGGTGACTCTTGAATGGGCTCAACATGTTCTAAATGGTTAACAACATGGAGACATGATGGAGGTTGACTTAGGATCAATGGGGAATACTATTGAATAGGATCAAGGGGGAGACTACATGATGGGGTTGGAGGACAAGGCATGGCATTCAAAGGTTCTTTGGTAAGCTCATTAATGGGTACTTGACATGGGGATGGTTTATTCTATGCTAGTAGCCATTGGATCACATCCTTTGCAAGTGTATCAGTAGATGGATAATATAGTGGATGGTGTTATAGGCTTAGAATTAGGACTAGAACATGGTGGATTAGGGATAGGCATTTGATTGGATGGTGGTATGATAAAGTTATAAGGTGCATGAACTAGATTGGTGTTCCCCTTGTCAAAGGTGGCATTAAGACTTAAAGGCTTTTGATCTTGTTGTGAAGGTGGACTCAGGCTCCTATGTTCTTGTTGTGATATGGGTGGATATGTTGATGTGGCATTGACATGATAGGTAGATGGGCTAGGTTGGCATGATGATGAAGATGACATATAGGATTGTGGATGAATGTGTTGAGGTTGTAATGGTGTTTGGACTTGTTGTGGTATGATTTTTTGTTGTAATGATGATGAAGGGGTTGCATAGGATAATGGTTGTTGAGAGGTGGATTGATATGGATAAGGTTTGACATTAGAAGAGGTGTGATAGGTTGATGAAGGGGTAACATGATATGTGGATGGATGAGGCTGATATGATGATATAGGTGACACATAGGATTGAGGTGAAATTTGTTGATGTGGTGATTGGACTGGATGTTGTGCTTGTTGGATTTGACAAGTGGCCATGAGGTATTGGGCTTGTGCTATGAGTTGTTGCATTTGAGGTGATTGTTTTGTTTAAATTTGAAATCATTGGATGAGGCCTTGGAGCCCGTATATAATTTGTTGGTCTAAGGGTTGTGGTGCTTGATAAAGTGATTGGGGGAGGTTTTGGAATTGGGGTACTAGGTCTTCTAATGTTGGCATGGTGTAAAATGGTGTTCATTGGATTAAAGAGATGATGATTAGGATATGATGTGGAATGACAAGATTGTATGATTTAGATGATGTGCCAAATATTTATTGGAAGTTTGACTTGGGAAATATGAAACACAAGATCTCACATGTAAATGCATGAACACACACACCAAATACAATGATAAATTTGTCTTTCAAGATTAAATGCTATGAGTAAGCAAACACTTGAATACACAACAAGTCTAGTGCTAAGTGGGTATGGCCAATTAGGTCTTGAGCTAGGATGCACAAGGTTGACTAGGGATGATTTGAAAGCAAAATCCTGCCACACAACTGGGAGAAAGGGGTAACCCACCCTTCACCTTCACTTCCCAAAGGTATAAAGTTCTTTGGGGCTTAGCCAAGAGTGACAAGATTTCAACTCCCAAAGAGGCATGTATCTGGATTCACACCTTGATTGAGGTCATCCCTTGAAGGGATGTGTGCTCCAAGAAGGCCTGCTAAGAAGGGTATGACAAAAGCGAATCAAGTGAGGTATTTTGGAGGACACACACACTTGATTCACACTCGCAGTTGTTAATTTCCCTTTAGAAAATCAAAATGTGTGTAAGAAAACAACATAAGTACTTGTTCTTTTTAACCCAAAGCCAAAATGTGTGATGGAATAAAATGGTTCTTTTTAAGCCCAATTTCAATGATGTGACAACAAACAAGATTGATTTTAGACCCCAAAATCCAAATGTGTGATCAAACAAGTTGTTCTTTTTAAGCCCCGAATTGAGGTATGTTGACAAGCAATGATTAGAGATGAAAGATGGAATGTGTGTACCTAGACTTTGTTTAGCTCCAAAAAAAAAATTCCACTTGATCCAATTTTTCCTTTGAAGTGTTTATTTTTTATGCACATTCACAAAACCAACAACAAAGCCAAACCCCTAACAAGATAATTGATCACTAATATTAGAGGGTTAGCTAGTCAAGACAAAACTGATTTTTGGAAATGTTTTTTGCATCAAAAATAAAAACACAGAGAACAGAACCTTACTAAAATTTCTAGAGCTTTCCAAAAATGTAAAGAAATCCAAAAAAATTGTTGTTTTGCACCCAACATTAATTTTTAAGAAAAATCATTAAAAAATTATAAAAAATTCAAAACAGGTCCAAAAATTCTTATTTTTGGACTAAAGGTGCCTGACATTATCTCAAATTTGCAAAAAAAATTTGTGAATATATCTACAACCGTTTGTGAGATATAAGTAAATCTTTATAAAACCCTAATTTTCAAAGATCTATTTTTTGTCTAATTATTTTTCATCCAAATTAAAAACATAAAGAACAAACCCCTACTAGAATTTAGAGAGATTTCCATAAATATAAAAATATCCAAAAAAATTCTAATTTGCTCTCAAAATTTATTTTTTATCAAAAATAATAAAAAAATTATTAAAAATAATAAAAAAATTATTAAAAATTAAAAACAGCTCCAAAAATTATTTTCAGACTGGAAGCTCTTGATATTATCCCCAACTTGTAGAAATATTTTTGTAATAAAATGTGTGGCCATTTGCGAGATATGGTCAAATCTTTCAAATCTAGGGTTTTGTCCCAAAATGATGCAAAACCTACAACAAAAAGCTAACAAAACCTGCAACAAAAAGGATCCAACTCCAAAATTTCTCAAAATTTCTCAAAATATTGAGCTAAAAATTAGTTAGGGGGTTCACGTCAGGTTCACCAAAATGTATATGAAAATTTGGATAAAATAATAATGATAAAACAATAACATGCATTACCTAATCCAAATCTTCAATAACTCAAATAGACACAATGATGGATGAATTATTGAATTGATTTGATATGTTGGTTGCTCAATTCAGCAAGCATAATATTGAGATGGAGATGATAGATGAATGATGATAGAAATGGATGGATGATTCAAGAATAATTTTGGCAGCATAAGGATACTTGAAGAATCAACCCCCAAAATGGCTTATGAGAGGGTTGATTTATAGGAAAGTTCTGATTTGGATTGATGGTTGAGATTGGATGTCAATAAGATGTCTTAATTAATGGACAAGATTGAAAGTTGTAGTATGAAATAGGGTTAGGGAAAAATTAGGGCAATGATAAGGATTAATGGCCAAGATTGAATTATAAGGTAATTCAATCAAGGGTGGAAAATGAATGAGACAAGAGAAGATAAGAATGACACAAATAATGAGGTCGGCATAGCAAAAGAGGTTGTTGGAGAAAATTAAATAATTATAAAATTATTTAATTTGGGAGGGAAGGTGAATAATTAAATAATAAAAGCATTATTTAATTATAAAATACATGTGACATGTTGACTTTTAAAATAAATAATTTAATTCAAAAGTGGATGAAAATAATAAATTAGTAAATAATTAAATAAATAAAATTTATTTAGTTATAGAATAAGAGGATAATGAATAATTATTTAATTATAGTAGAAAAATGACAATAATTAAATAAATAAGCATTTATTTAATTATAGAAAGGAAGGGGCTAATTAATGACGTAATTAAATAAACAAAATTTATCTAATTAATCAAGGGAAGAATAGAGGAAGAAATGAATTAATTAAATAATTAAGAATTATTTAATTAATAGAGGAATATTACCTTAAAAGATAATTAAATAATTAAAATTATTTAAATATGCAAGTAAAAGGAGGAATTGATATGAAAAGGTAGGTTTATAGATGAAGGACAATTTTCAATGTCTACATCTACAACTCTTCAAGTGTATTAGATCCCATTGATAGTTTCCCACATGTCAAATTAGGTAGAAATGTACCCTTCCTTTGTTTATGCATGACATCCTTTTCCATCCATAGAATCTACCACATGAACTCTAAAAAGGCTAATCAAAGGGGGACAAACTTTGGTAGTACATTTGGGGCCAGAGGGCATCCATAAATCCTAATTATTGTAATATATGGTAAAAAAACTAATCACCAAAATTATGAGTATGGCCTTGCTCAGGTTTCAAAGCCAAAGGTCTTAACAGTTGTAGCACAAGTGTGTGTAGTCTTGGTGGTGAGTGGCGAAGAACTATCATAATTTTGTACACAAAGTCATCATGGAATATCACATAATTTGAATTCTTACATTTGTTGTCCCATATATAACACCATCACTGCATTGGCAGCAAATTCCCCTACTAGTCAATCTTACCTAAACACATCCTTTTGGTCCATCTATCTTTATTCTGGTATAATATCAAGTGGCACAACAAACAATATTTCTTGAATGTTATGGGGGCTCTATTTTCCCTAACTTGTAGAAATCCTTCATGTAATGATTTCTCAAGATATGAGGCAAAATCATATTCAATGTTTGTCTCATGGTTTTGTATCCTCATAGCCATCATCATTAAACTAACTAGCATTCACTCTTGTGCATCTATCCCAAGTACTTGACATAGAGAAAAGTAGGTTTTTTTGAAATAGAATTGGAAATTTGTGACAACAAATGGTTCAGTAGCAGAAGGGAATACAGGAATCACCCTATTGTTCACACCCCTTTTCATATAAATGGGGAGTTTGTCACTTCTATAGGTTCTCCTCAATCTAGTGTGTTCTTATTAACTTCTTTGCAAATCAATTTTAGTCAGGGCTTGTTTATTTAGTTGAAAACATTCAATGATGGCTAATTTAGTCAACACAACTAATGGTGAACCATCTAGAAATCTCATAGACCTAGTAGTAGGATGATAACTCTGAGCCAATACTTTGATGAACTCTACATCTATAAAAATATTTGGGACAATTAACTTGGAAAATCTAATTCCCATGGATTTGACACTAGAATCTTTTCCTCCCTTTTGTCATAAAAGTACCAGAATAGTTCCCACCCAGATATAGGGATAGGGGCGTCTCTACAACCATGAGACACATCTATAAAAGCTTTCTTAAAACCTCTATCATTTGATTCAAGCAGTATATCCAGGATAAACTATTGTAAGGACCTCTTTTTAACCTTAGATTCTTCCTTTTCAGTTTTAGGTTATTTCTTCTTGGGCAGCATGATGTTTAACTATCTTACTTCTATACTTCTGAAATGTATAATTCCAAACATTCTTGTACTTGTAACTTATTTCACAATGAGTTATGTGCACTTACCTAGGTTATAATGGTTGCAGATCTTAACCTCCTTGAACTCCTAGCTCCCCACACAATATTTTTTGTAAATAAGTGCAAAGAGAATGTTGAATCCTTGGTTTAGTGGCTTCTGAGGTTAGTCATGTCGACATTAATATCAACCTTAAACCAAATATTTTCCTTGTATTTTGAGTTTGAATATGCACCATTGATTTTATAAGATTGGAGGGTTGATGTGATTTGTTCATTTAATACCGCTATATCATCGCCACTTTCTATAACTGCCACGGGATAGAGGGGTATTGATCTTAACCAATTCCTATGAATTAGCCACAATTCAATGATAAGCATAGGTAAGGATTGGAAAACAAACAAGTAAGGGTTACTAGGCCCTTACTTCTACTCTTTGGGCTCTATGAAACCCAAAAGGGTAATCCTTATTATGTTCATATGATATTCTTCTTCCATTTTATCAAGAACATTTGAGCAAACAGAGATATTCCTATCAGTTGCAAATAGATAGAATCCCTCAAGGATTTGGTTGATCCTTAAATGAATTCTACCTAAAGCAAGGAATAAGATGGTACTTTAGATTGATATGTTGTAATTGAAGGTGTTTAGATGATTTTATTCTCATTTTTAGCTCTTGTCATTTTAGATGACCAAATGAACAGACCAGTGCGTCATCTTTGGGTAATGGAGTCACATTTGTAACAACTTGTGATACCTTAGCAATTTGACTCAGTAATTTAAAGGCTATTGACATATTGCATTACAATATTCAACTCATTGTGATGAAAACAAAACTACTTAGCAATCCTAGAACCTTCCTGTACAAACCCATGATCTTATTTAAGCAGTTAATCAATTCTTTGAATCAAAGTAGAATTAAAATCACTCATTCAATTAAAACAATTGAAGAAAAACAAAAGGATCCTTAATCATTTCATTTATAATCTGTAAGAGAACATACATAGGAGAGAATGTGCTTTTGAACTAGCATTTTCATTCATTGTACTGTTGCTATTGTAAAACTATTTAAGTTCATTACAAACCAACCTATACCCAAGACTCCATACTAATTTATTCATTTGTGCATGAATTTACAATATTCTCTTACTTGAGATTAGTTTCCCAAACTAGACCTCTTGAGACCCAAAATTGAACTCTCTATAATTGGACCTGAAATCCCATTTATAGAATTATGCGAGTGACAAGCATCAGGACAAATTACCATCTCAATTACATTTAAATTTGACATTTCATTTCATTTCAATTTCAGAAATCACCCCAGACGATTATATTTGCACATTATAAAAATGGGGGGAAAGCAAAAGACAAAATCCATATAGTCCATTGAAGAAGACCAGCCAACCTTCCGAAATGCATTGTTCATCATTGCAACAACACCAAAATGTCTCATCCACGTCAACCAAATAATATTCTCCACGTCATCATCCAAGACAAAAAATTACATGTTTGTTGAAGAAGACGAGCTCATTGTTGTGGAAGTGGTGTCATCAAAAACAAAACCAGAATCAAGGTGCTACTCTAATTCCTTAGAATCAGAGTGAGCACACCTGCTCTGTTTTCTTGCTAAAACTATAGAAGCTACTACTTCTCCATCATCAGACTCCTCTCATGCCACTAGAGTGAGAAGGTATCAACCATACTCTAGGTCAATATTTGTTTCATCACTCAAAGGGCTAGTTGAATCCTCCATAGGAGATTTATGCCTCCCCATATAAGAATCACAAGCCGTATGGTACTTATTCTTCTTCCTCCCCCAAGAATTAACCGATTTCTCACTAGGCTCACACTAGTCATGGTCGACAACCATACTCCGCAAGTTGTAATTACTCTTTACACCACCCTTCCCGGACTTCTTGTGGTCTTTCTTCTTTTCCTTTGGCATTGCAGGAGCTCTCGGTGTGCCTTGCTCAATTTCAAGCACATCATCCTGAAATTCAAACATATTAATCCTCCTAGACCTCCTAACTGGTTGGACAAACTCACTGGGTTTACTCATTCTTGCAAGAAACAAGACAAGAACTAGTAGACCTTAATTATAGAAAAACTCACAAGTTTATTCTTAATTGGAAATTTATAGAAAAAAACCCTAGGACCTACACAATTCCAACCCGCTTAAATGGAAAATTTGTGCAATTGACACCCTTACTACGCTAGGAATTCAAAACCTACAAGCCACCCTATGCATAATTGGAGAAGAGTAGGTATAAACACTGACTTAATCGAGACAATTACTTCATGTAATATAAGAGGGATTCACTGCACACGAGTCCCTTTATTCTCAAGAGATCAGCAGGGAACGAACTGCCCTTATACACCTCAACATAAGCAAGTCAATGAAAATATAAGAAAAGTATACCTTAAGTTGTGTTTCAGAGGAGGTTATTTTAGATCCTAAGAGAGTGAAACCCCAATATTTTTTCCTTAGACAAGCCAGCTCTCAACCAAAAGATAGCAATGTGGTTTCAAGATGCCACCGCAGTGCACTATCATCTAAAAGGCACGCTGGCATCCTAAGCAATAAAGGGCTCAAGAGCTCAAGCAGATAGAACTAGGTTTCACTTTTAAGCTCGGGTTTGGAATGTACTGAGTGAAATAAGTGAACAGGAAGCTGAAAACTATAATAAGCTGAAAACTATAATAAGCACAAGGGGACTTGGAGAGAGCTTACCTTTTACTGGATGTTCAAGCCTTCACTCCAAGCTCCACTTCGTAACTACACATAGAAGAACAAGGGGGAAATGTTGGGGCTATAAAGGGGCCTACCTCAGTTAGACCCCCATTTTGGTGTTCCCACCTCCACGAATAGCCCAGTTTGAAAGGAGTGTAAATGAAGTGAACAAAGTGTGTGATGAAAGTGAAACCCGCTCAGGAGTAGAACCCAGACCACGAGATAGTAATTGAACAAGTAAGGAAGGAAAGTGAAAGAGAGAGAGAGTGTTACCCACAGGCCTAGACCCTCTTTGGAGCACACGAACGCACCATTGAGTGCTTTCTTGAGAGTTGTTGCTGCTGGAGAGACCTTAGTTTGACATGGCTTCGCTTGTGAGAGTGCTACTATAAAGGATGAAGAGAACTCAAGACTGGAGAAAATAACAAGAGAGCTTGAATGAATGACTTCCAACCCCAAATGAGAGCAAGAAAGGGGGTTTTTAATGCATGCAAGGGTGGAAAAGAGTTGTTTCATTTGAAACCCCATTGCTAGGACACATGTCAAAAGAGTCAAGATTCTAGATTCCCCGTTTCAAACTCAAAAAACTATCAGGACGCTAGCGTGCTGCGTAGAGGTCTGCACGTTGTGCAAGCGTCCAAAGCCTAGATTTTTGGGAAATATGTCATCAGGATTCTGTTGCTTTGCCACAAGTCTGCATGGAGTCAAAATCACAAAATTTTGACTCATGGGATTTTTGTCATTAATGCTCTAAGGTGTCATAAATGCTAGGAAAAAATGCAAAAATGTGGAATTGCCCCTAGGTGCAATTTTGTGATATTACACTTCAATACTTCTGCAATTACTTGCCTTAAGCTAGTATGATTCTTCTATGGCTCAAAACCCACTTCTCAATTCTCGATGGCTGCAAATGGTGAGATAAAACAAAAAATGATACGGATTAAGTAGAGCAATCAGAGCGTGCAACCATTAATGATCAAAGAAGGCTCATGCGAGCAAGCTGACGACCAGTCACCCAACTTTGAATCATGACCATTGATCTTTTCTAATTTAAAACATAATCAATGACATTCCTCAAGCATCGCTTCTTTCTTTTACAACTTGTGCTTCAAAAATGGCAATAACACCTTAGAAAGTTACCACGTCTCCACTTAATGTCATTAGTCATCTCTAATCTAATAGTCATCATGTATCACCATCCTGGCCTGTATCCCTTCAATTAAATTGGTGAGGCACCAAGAGCTAGTAGTGAGGAGAATATTCCATCCAACACTCCATCACCCATTGTGGATTTTCCTTCCTTCTCCAGAGTCTCATCAATGATGTGAGAATGAGTGCGATTAAATCTCAGCCATTGGATCAAAGCCCACCTTTTATCACCATTTGTTTCCCATTGTGTATCATTGATTCATGCTTCAAACCCCAAACCACATTAGCGATGGGTAAGAAAAAGTGATGGAAAAAAATTAAGCCATGTGTACCTTCTTGAAAATCAAAGGCACAAAAGGTATCACCCAAATCAATGCTTCAAAATAGTGATGGCACATTAGAAAAAAGGACCACATCGCTCATCACCCATTTGAAAAAGGTAAGCACAAAGCTATCAATGATGAGCAATGAAAAGAATCACAAATAGTTTTACGGACATCACACATCACAAATTCAAGACATAGGACTCAAAGGCAATAAGCGATAGCGACACAGCCAGTGATACAAAGGGAAACTCATATCACTCATCGCTAATGTGAAACATAAAGCTAGAATTCAATCCACGATGAGCAACCAACAAAGTGATGAACGAGGCTTTATGTAAGACAATTTTGCATGTGTGCCAAGTTTTTTTAAGGAGGACATCTAGAACCACATATGAAAAGGCTTCAGAAGACCTAGAATAATTTATTGCAAAGGATGTACAGGCTAACCAAGGCTGATAATTCAACCCTGTAAAATAAAGGAATTTCAAGGATCTCGGCACGCAAAAGGGTTTCAGTGATGAAAAATCATGAAATCCTAACCATGTGGAGCTAGTTACTCAATGACTTTCAATGACTCAAGTTGTAACTTAACTGATCGAGAACTGGTAGTAAGGGGTCAACGATAGATTATAACATTGACAAGGATAAAGACTCAAAGGTTATTTAGGAAGGGCTTTGAAAACAAAAATCCCAAGACACTGATAGTGTATGAAATCCTAAGTCTAGATACTTGAAACTAGTCAAATTTTACATAATTTAGAAATGGAACCAAAAATTTTTAGGGGTTCCATTAGGGTATGCACTGCTATACCACATGCTTCTTTACATTTCACCATAGGGTAGCGAGATCCTTACCTATATACCACAAGATTGACTTGTTTAACTTGTGGTACTGTGGTTTACATTAATGATCACATATGGCTTACCACCATACCACATGCTTCATCACATCCTTCCACAATATAGCGGTTCATACCGCCCTACCACATGCCTTTATGATCTTCCTCATGAGATAGTGGGTTATTCCCTGCTATACCACACCCTTCATTTTTCCTTCTCGTGGTATGGTAGTTTATGATGTATTTAAATTCTCTCATACCGCCCAATCGCATCCTCATCATAATACTTCCACGATATGGTAGTAAATATCTTCATGTTGTCTGTTACACACTGCCAACCCACCAAGGGTTTAGATTACTATTGAGGGATTATGGTAAGGGACTATTAAGGTATTTGGAATGTTTTTAGCTATACATGTTTTTGCTTAAGTATATATGATGAATTTTTGGATTTGTATAGGTCTTTTTGTGTCAGTTAGACCTAAAAAAATTATTGTTTGTTTATAGTGGAGAGGCTCAGTTAAAAATAAAAAGGAATATAAGGGTCAAGGCTTAGGTCATGGAGCTCAAGGTTAATTGTGATGATGGAACTATGCAAAATTTTAAGGTTCTAACACACCTCATGATGAACTAGACTATTTTTCCTTCATCTTACTTCTGTTATGTTTTAATGAGTTTTTTTCTTGTGAACACATCCCTAAGGAAAAAATTTCTGATATCTATAATTGTAAACATCTTATTCTTTTACTACAAATTCTTTTTAATCTATAAACTGAATTCTATTTTAAGTTTCCATTTGCAGTTATCAGTGGATTGGAAAGTCAATAGTTATCAACTTATGAACTCAATAAAGTTTTACTGATTCAAGTTGTTGATTTATACATTATTGTTTATTTAGACTCCAAGAAATGAAGAGAAGGACTGTAAGGCACAAATTAGATGATAGTGATGCAGTCAACAATTAAGAAACCAAGGAGGTTTGTCAATTGTTGCAGCCTTCGTAAAATCAACACTTAAAACAATATTTAAATAAAATATCCACCACAAAATTATTTCATTTGTATTCAAATAAATACTGGAAGTTTACAAAATTATCAAAATTCAACATTCTATCCATTAACAAAACGTCAACTACAACAACAATCTTCTACAGGGAAGATTAAGAATCAAATTTGCAAAGCTTCACCACAAACCCGTCACTTTCTTTCCTTCACTGATCCTTGATTATCATGAATCTTTTAAAACTCCAACATTTGTTTTATGTGTCTCATTCTCATATTTCTGGATCATTTTGAAAATCTCAATTTTGTTACCGTATGAAGAAGTTATGTCATTTTTACTGAAGCTGGGTCTCATAGTCACAACCCAAAAAATCCCCTTCTTCCCCAAATGTCAATCAAACCTCTACCTCCTCCATTCTGGGCATGGGATTCATACATTCAACCCCTTAATTGTTCTCTTCAATGTTTTTTCCAAAAAAAATTAAAATATTTTCCAAAATTGTCCTCCACTCCCTCTTTTTGCACCTCCACTTCCACAAACTTTTATTCTCTTTCTTTTTATTTAATCTAGGGAGTTACAAGAGCAATAAAAAATACATTTCCCAGCTAGGGTGTGGGATTTCATTTTATCAAATTTCATGTTAATTCACTTGAATTTTAGGCCAATAAAATATATGAATAAAAATATCTTCAAAGGTTACTGAAGAAAGGATTAAGGAAATTAAAATCATGCCTGCAACACAAAAGCAATCCAAAAATCAAAAGATAATAAAATAAATATTTGTGTTGTGCAAGATTTCCCATGCACCTGGATGCTCCTACATCAAACAACCCAGGTAAATGAAATGTTCCATGAGTGAGAACTCATTAACATTTTAATATCCTGTGTTTGTTCATCATCCACCTCTCTTCCTTCTCTACTTGAATTTCCTTCTCCTTGCTCTGAAACCTCCTATCTCTTCCTTTCTTCATCTTTCCTCTCTTTCTTCCTCTTATGTAATTCATCTTGCTACACCAAGGTTCATATTCCCACCTCACTTTATCACTCTTAACTTTTGCATATAAATCAACGCTAACAAAATCATTGAAATCAATAAACTCTTCATGCACATTCCCTTCACCTATTTGTTCTTCATTTTCTTCTTCCTCTATTTTGTTTTCTTTCTCTCTTACTGCCACATCCTCTTCAATATCAGCATACCCTTCAATTCTAACCATATCACTTGCATAAAAATTAAATTCATCAAAAAATTCACAAAATGCAAATTTTACCTCATCTTTCAACACTACAAATTTTGCTTCACCTATTGTCAATGTAAGCCACTCCTTTTCAACTGTTGTAATCTGCCTTAATAAGTCATCTTCTTCTTTATTTCCCGCCACTCCTTTACTTTCCTCATTCACTATCTTCCCCATATACTCTTCTCCACTCTGTTTAACATCTTGTTCCTCTGCTGCAATATTGTTCTTCTCTTCTTTCATCTCATCCCTTGCACTCAATTTCTTCATTTTCTTCAATATATTTACATTCTTCCAAGAACCAATCACTACCTCAACTTTTAAATCATCTTCTCCAACACTTTCCTTTACCTCTTCTACATACGAATCAACATTATTAATTTATTTGCAAAATTCAAAAGAAGGAGATAATACCTCTATTTTTGTTGTTACAACTTTCTTTCCTATGCATGCAGCTTCTTTTTTTTTCTCTTTTATGTCTTCAACAAGATGCACATCTACTACTACCTCTTTTTTTCTCCATTCTTCTCTTCTTTTCTTGCTTTCTTTCATCTACATCTGTGTGGGTTGCTCTCACATGACTTTCTTTCTATTATTTTTCCATCATAGGGTTGCAACAATGCACTTCAACACTATTATTTTCGTTGTCTTCTTTTCCAAATCTCTGCTTTTCCTCTTTTTTATTTTTTATGTCCTCTATTACAACTTCTTTTCCTTCTTCATTTCCTGCACACAAATCATTATTCACAAACTCATTATGAAACAAACAATGTAATTTAACTTCATCTATTTTCTAATTTTCTTCAACTATAGCTTTCTTTTTCATTCCCGAGTTTTCCTCAATGGCATCCAATCTCACTTTTATCTTTCTCAACTCTTTAAAGAGATTCTTTTCTCTCACTTTTTCCCAATACTCTTCCCAAAATAACTTTCTCATAGGTCTTCTAATGTCCCATCTTGTCTTCTTCTTCAAATCCATTTTTAGAGACTCACAGGTCCCTCTGCAGTTACAAGTCCTCCTTGCAACAATCTCTCTCACTTCAGGGTATCAACCCTCTATAGTCACAGGTCCTCCCTACAACAAACTCACTCGTTCTCATCCTCTACCCAATATATGGTTTTTGGAAGACACACCTCTCTCTCATGTACCTTCACCTAGCCTTAACCTCTACTGGAGGATAGTAGTCACAGATCCTCTTTCATACTTGCAACAAACATTCTCAAAACTCTCTCTCTCACAACTTCACTGCTTCACTCTTCAACACTCTTCACTCGCAAGTCCTAGTGCATACTCTACACTCTTAATATCTTCTAGCTCCGATACCATTTAATGCAGACAACAATTGTTGAGAAACCAAGGAGGTTTGTCAATTGTTGTAGCCTTTGTCAAATCAACACTTAAAACAATATTTAAATAAAATCTCCAACACAAAATTATTTCATTTGTATTCAAATAAATATTAGAAGTTTACAAAATTATCAAAATTCAACATGTTATCCATTAACAAAGCTTCAACTGCAACAACAATCTTCTATAGGAATGATTAAGAATCAAATTTGCAAAGCTTCACCATAAACTTGTCACTTTCTTTCCTTCAGTACTCCCTGATTATCACGAATCTTTTAAAATGCCAACATGGGTTTTGTGCACCTCTTTCTCAACTTTCTAGATCATTTTGAAAAATATTGATTTTGTTACCGTATGAGGAAGTTATGCAATTTTTACTAAAGCTGGGTCTCACAATTACAACCCAAAAAATCTCCTTCTTCCCCAAATGCCAATCAAACCTCTACCTCCTCCATTTTGGGCGTGGGATTCATGCATTCAACCCCTTAATTGTTCTCTTCAATGTTTTTACCAAAAAAAAATTCAAATCTTTTCCAAAATTGTCCTCCACTCCCTCTTTCTGGCACCTCCACTCCCACAAACTTTTATTCTCTTTCTTTTTATTCAATCTAGGGAGTTACAAGAGCAATAAAAAATACATTTCCCAATTGGGGTGTGGGATTTCATTTTATCAAATGTCATGTTAATTCACTTGAATTGTAGGCCAATAAAATATATGAATAAAAAATATCTTCAAAGTTTGCTAAAGAAAGGATTAAGGAAATTAAAATCATGCCTACAACACAAAAGTAAGCCAAAAATCAAAGGATAATAAAAAAATATTTTTGGTGTGCAAGATTGTCCATGCACCCTGATGCTCCTGCATCAGATAGTGATCATAATGTTTAAATTCCAATGATAGAATATGAGTGTGTGCATAGTGAAAAAGTGGCCAAGAATAATGAATATTTATTACGTCTTGGTTTGACAAGCGGGCAAGTTGTAAATCCACTAAGTAGTATATTATTTGTTTAATAGTGTTTAATGAAATTTTATAGGCAAGAGCTTTATGTATATATGACATAATATGATATATATTATTGTTTTATAGGAAATAAAAATAGTGAAAAGAAAATGCGAAGAAAAAATAAAAGGAAAGAAAAGATACAATGTTGTCATCTCATAGACGCTAATGCTTTTGTGATTCAACAAATATAGTCGGTGAAAATAATAGTTGTGACGATGTGCATCTTGGTATAGCACATGGTGATGTGTAGCCTAATATAACACATGGTGATGTGCAACCTAATATAGCAAATGATGATGTGCAATGTTGTGATGACCTCTTAGCACAAAGGTTAAGAGAGATTATTGAACAACATCAGAGAAAAGTAACAACAAGTCTATAAAATATTTATTCAACATTCAATCTATGGAGACCAGTACTAATCTACCTACTCATGCCACACCTAATGTGGCAAAGGATCATGAAGTTCCAATTAATGAAATTCATGAAGAGAGACCTCTAGTTGCATCTATTGTGCCTCATAGTGCACCTATTGAATCTAGAACTTTTGATGGAACTAGTGGATCAGTCAGAAAATGGTAGTGGTAATTTAATAGATGTGGATTCTTTTGTCAAAAGAAAAATATTGGTCAATATTTGTACAGATCTACATAGAGGAATGCAAAAGAAAGAAAATTATAAGGAAAGAATCCATTCTTGCTTGAGGTATCAAGAGATGGTGAGCATTGGGCCAAATGTTGTAAAGTGGGCCACCAAGTTGGGTGTAAGATGTATGATGAGGGTGCAGCCCGAGACACAGGAAATAACCCACAAACAAGAGAATAATTTTATTATTCAGAAAATGGAGCTTCTTACATGCAGAGGATCTTAGATCCCCAAGTTCTACAACACATGCAAGTTACAAAAAGCTACAGAATAACCCTTTCGCAATATGCGAGCTTGTCCCCAAAAAGCTACCCAAAAATTAGAAACCCGCCCATAAATAGAGCTCCTCTTTAGTTTGGAGCCAAAACAACATTCAAATTTGAGTTTAGGAGGTTTGGCGCTGAAAAATTACAACTTGAAGTTCAAATTTCAAAAGAACATTTGCAATTGTATCTTCTAGAAAGTGCACCAACTTCCCGGGGCCATAACTTTTGATCTAGGACTCTGATTCGCGAACTATTTGAACCATTGGAAAGGTCTCAAATTCAATAACGTGCTTGAAATCCGCTACGCCAATTTGGGCAAGTTTCAGGGTCGTTCTGGGAACTCTAAGTGCCTCAAATCTCACTTGAAAGATTTTTAGGTGCAAATCTAGGAAACTAAAACTGCAATATCTTCCAACCCAGGAATAAAAAATAAAAACCATAAATTTGGAATTTCATTATGATGAAAAGGGTATCCAAAAATGTAAAAACATCTAAAAACTGAGAAACTTGAAATTTAACTATTTTTTGGGTGATGCAAGATTGCCCTTACACCACTGGATGCTCCTGCATCAATGTAGGGCCCATTTGGATAATTGCAAATCAAGTTTTGTATATCAAGATCCAAAAGATGTGGAAAATGTTATACAAAAATAGAAAATGCTTTTGAGACTACTGGTGGACAAATCTCTAGAAAATATTACAAGCAAAAGATGATAATTTTGATAAACAATTTTAGATACAATTGTAGAAAAAAATCATGGAGGGAAAAGAGAGTTTAGACTCCATTCTATCTCCAAAATAGTGGGAGACATTGAAGAAAGTATGCATTCTGAAGAATATTTGGAAAAGAGTAGCAGAGGCAAGAGAGCAAGAGATAATGTGATGGCTAGATATATATTTGGACGAGGTGGGTTGCACGCCAAAATAGAAAAATTTACATTAAGTGTATGCCTTTTTGGTTCAATTTAAATTGTGTTACTTATTTTGATTTTTTATTGAACTGACTATATGTTGAAATTGACATTGTATTTTAGGTGGAAAATGGTAATAGAGAAGCAAGTATAAAAGATATTGTCAACTATATGGCAGCACTAGATCCTAATAAATCTAAGAGTAGGATTAAGTGGAAATCTAGTTTTTCAACAGAGATTTCACAACCATCTATTCAATGCCCAAAAGGAGCCTTTTTAGATCATGTCAACTTAAATGAACTAGGGTACCAAAAGGTAATGAGTTACATATTCAGTCTCACCCAACAAGTTTTGCAATTGGTTGCCTTCGTTAACCCTATAGAGTCTGCATGGAATGAACATAAATCCATGGATTCAAATGAGGTAAGAGGCTCTATTGATCTGATTTCTTGTTTGAAAATTCTATATACAAATGCCTCTTAATATGTAGATTATTGAAATTTGAGTGTAAGAGAATCCAACCCAATTTCTTTATTATTGGAGTGATCCAGAAAATGTTCTTTTGGACAAATTTATAGCTTGCATTCTTTACTTGACTATTGAATTTTTTGTATATTTTTTTGCACGATGGTTAAACCACATGCAAAGCAATTTTATCAAAGCAACAGGAAAACAAAAATTCCTTCATGATGTCAACAGAGTTGCCGATATTGATAGTAATCATGATGAAGTTGACAAGAATGCACAACACAGTCATCTTAGTTGTCTTGAAGTTGAGGTAATTAATATAATAGTTGTCAGTTATCTGTCCCAATTTTTTGTCATTCTTCATACTTAAAATGTTCTTTTGGACAAAAAATTATAGCTTTAGCATTCTTTACTTGAATTATATTAATTTTTGCATGATGATTAAACCACATGATGCAAAGCAATTATATGAATGTAGAACAAAAAGAAAAAGGCCATGTCAATAGAACTCTTTGCAAAGTTGTACAACTTCATGTTTGCAATGATGTTGATAGTGATTATGATGATGAAATTGATCAGCATGCACATAATATTCATAGTGGTAGTCGTGTTGAAGTCGAGGTGAGTGTTATGAAACCACATGCAAGTAAGTACTATTCAAATAATGGTTGTTTTATTATGTAAATAAGGGTAATCATTACCTATTTGATAGAAGTTGATTTGTATTTTTTATTTTTGTAAACATTTATTGATAAACTCCAAGAAGGGGATAAAGTTGAGGTGTTGGATCCGTTTGATGGTGCTAATGTGGGCATTGGGTGGATTCACTCACTATCTATTGTACATGGAGTCAAATTGAAAGCCTGAACATGAGATGCAAATGTAAGTATTTTAAAGGTCACAAGTAACATACCCCTTCCTTATGTAGACAAAATAGATGGAGCTATCCGTCTGAAGGAGAAAGAAGGGACCTTCACATGGTGGCCACTAAAATATTTGAAAAAAATGACATAGTTGATGTTTATGATCTTGTAGTACTAGCTATTAGACAAATTGGCCCACTGCTTTATGCAATAATTTGAATGTTTTGTTCAAGGATATTAGTGTTTTTTGTCGAGTCGTAAGTGCAGAAGAGAAAAAGAAGGGTTAGCAACAACAAAGTGTGGAGAGTGAAGTTGCAGACAAAGAATGTGTTGAAGCCTGAATAAGTTGAACCCAAACAAAAAATAGAGAATATGATTTGGATGTACATTCTATGAGTAGAACAAAGAATGTTCTATCTTACTGCACCTATAATGTAAAACCCCTTGATTATGTTTTTCTCATTTTGTTTGGGTTCTTCTCATTCAAACTGGTGCATTATAGAAGAGGGGATATGTTGTGTAAGCAATAGATATGAAGAATAGGGGTGTAGAAAAAGAAGTAAATACAAAGCAAATAAAGAGGTGCAGAAAAGAGGAAAAGTTGTAGAGAGTGCAACATACATGTATGTGCAATTTCAAATAAGTTACAACATAGAATTGTCATCAAAATTGTAATATCTTGCATAAGCAAAAAAAGGCATTGTAACTCAGTTTTCTCATTCACAACACTAAGAAACACATTTTGTAACACACTTTGTAACACCTTTTCTGATCAATAAGATTTTAGTATTTTTCCTTCTTAATAGTTGTTTCATTATGTGCAAATGAATGATTGATTATATTTTTTTGTGTTTTTATATGTTTAAACCTTAATTAAAGAATTGTCTCATTTCCAACACTTATAGGGATAAATGAGTGAACAAAAATAATTAAATAAACTACAACTAACAAAAATCAATGAATAAATATGACTAAATATAATGATTATGCAATTAATAAAAAATGTAACAATATATCTACCGACAAAAATCAGTGAACAAAAACAATTAAATAAACTACCAAATTGATCAGAATGATGATTAAAATTAATAACTAAATACACTACCAATGGATGAAAATCAGTGAATAAAAATGACTAAATAAGTGACCAATTAACAACAATCAATAACTAAATTAACAACTAAACATATCAGTGAATAAAAAATGACTAAATAAGTGACCAGTTTAAAACAATCAATGACTAAATTAATGATTAAATACACTACCAAATCAATGAAATTAACGACTAAACTAATGACCAAATCGATCAATCAAACGTCTAAATTAACAACCAAATCGATCAATCAAACAATTAAATTAACGACCAAACCGATCAATCAAATGACTAAATTAACGACCAAATCAGTCAATCAAACAACAAAAAATGGTTTTGTTATCAATTCGATCACATTATAAATGACTGGAAATAAACTATTAATGGTCACACAACCATGTTTAGTCATTTATAAGCAATTTTTAGTAGCTTTTTTATTCATATATTGTTGTTTATGTACTAGTGATAATATCCATGGAAGGTACTTGTTCTTGTTGTGGTCAAGATTTAGGATTTTCTTGTTGTAACGAAGGTGGAGTGAATCATCATGTATTGCTTGAGTTTTTGTTTGATCTTTAGTTGTTGATTCATCTTTTTCTTGTAACTGATGAGCAATAGCATGATGTCTATGCCTAAACTCTATAGCATTTTAGTTTCTTTTTGTACAGTTTTCAAGTTGCAATTGTGTAGGAGTAGGTTTATTAACCATAGGTTTATTTTCTTCCGGTAAGGGAGGAACAAAAGGAACCATGGTAGGTTGTTCAACCACTTTCTCTTTAATTTTGTAAACTTGTTTGATTTTAGGAGGCACAATAGGACTTATTTGGTTATCTCTTGGTCTTTTATAGGAAATTGGTGAAGAATTTGTCATCGGTTAGTCTTGGTTACTTGGAAAGGATTTTGGATCAATCATGGTCTCATCAATGATAGGAGGCTCAATCATGGGTTGAGGAATATTGCTAAGGGATAATTATTCTATGTTCTTTACCTTAAAATTTTGATAAGATTTAAAAAAGAAGTCCTCACGAGGCCTAATAGGTTCCATAGGTTCGTGCTAAAAGAAATATAATGAAAAATTACCACAAGACACAGTATTGAAACCAGAATGATGCACAATATTAAAGGGAAACTTCAAGGATTTGTGAATGATCAATGAGATGAATTTCACGGAGTGAAGCCATGGGTAGCCTAACTTCACATGAAATTGATCTAACATCGGGATGATGGAGAATGAGACATTCAATTATTTCAGTCCAACTTTTAGAGGAAGAGTGATTGAACCTATTGTAGGGAAATCAAAACCATTATGTGTTTTGATCCATGATTTCAATCGTTCATAAGTATCTTGATAAAGTTCATGCACAAATAAGAATTCTTCAATGATCACATTCTCTACACAAATGAGATCGATTAGTATCCCATTAGTAGGCTTGTCATTGATTCTTTCGATAATGTAAAGAGGATAATCAAATGCATGTTAATTATGTCATTTTGTGAGAAAGAAATTTCAAGGGACATATTGGTTTGGCCCCTACAAGGTTGAAGTTCAATGATTCCAATTAGAGTGTCCAAAGGATTTTCGTCATTATCATATTAGAATCATGGAGCCTTGCAACATGAGCATGAAGTGTATATGGAATGTTTGGTTCTTGTGTTTATCATTGATGTCAACATGGTGACAATGATTTGGGAAGCTTATTTGGTTCACTAGAAGCTGATCTCTACCAGAAGTGTTCCTTACTGTTAAACTAGTGCATTGGTTTTTGATTCTAGAATTCATCACAATAAAAGATATGACTATGATCTCTTAATCGTATTGTCATGACTCATTTGGACAACTATATCCAGGATCTTGAGAAGTTTTGCGTTGATAGCACAAAGTTATCATTAACATAGTTTAGCTTTGTACTCTACAGGTGTTTCTCTGCTCTACATATCTGTGTGGGAGACTTTACATTTTCTTAAGGAGAGCATTCTAATGTTACGGTTCTAATGGTAGTCTCTATGATGGTGATGTGATGAGAAATTGATGTGATATCATATTTGGAAGGTGTTTTCTTTGAGAATTGTGTGTTGGTTTGGAGTTTTTGTGTTTAGGTCCTAGTCTCGGCTGACCTAAAGTATGGCATGCATTAAGAAGGCTAGATATACTTTGTGGATGCTTTCTTCAAATCTACATTGACTTGATATGATGCACTACTTGGATAAAAATGTTTTAAATCATATAAGGTGCCAGCAAGAGTGTTTTTGATTGTTTTGTTTTCATCTAATTAGGCCAACCTAATTGATGAATGAGGTATACTTGCATATATATGTAAGATTATTTCAAGGAGAAAGGTAATGATGTGTGTGGTGCATGAAGAAGTGTAAAGATGTAATTATGGGAAGAGAAGGAAGAGAGGTGTGGTGAAGTGCGAAAAGGATTAAGAAATGTTTGAATATGCAAGCCTAAATGATTTAGTCAATTGGGGATCAAAATAGATTGGTTGAGAAGCTGTTGTGAGAAGCGGTACTTCATATTCAAATCTTCATTAGAAATAAACCCTGGACAGAGAAGGTGTATTCTATCATTTCATACTCTTGGCAGTGAACCATAACTTTTGTATCTTGGCGGTTAGCTATCTTTTGTATTCAGGTTGTGAGCCTTTCAAGGACAGTGAATCCTGGCAGTGCATCATGTAATATCTTGTATCTGGATATAATATATTGTGAGTTAATCCTCACCATGGTTTTTCCCATTCTAGGTTTTCCACATAAAAATCATGGTGTTCATGTGTGATGATACATTGTCTTGTTTCCATGTTATCTCTTGTTGATTCAATCAGATATGTGATTATCTTTAGATGGGTTTTATGGAATACTGATTCACCCCACTCAGTATTCCAGATATTCAACATATCATTCATGTTGTTATCATTCGTGTCAAAATTCATCACATCATTCTTGGTTTCACTAGTCTTGACAAAAAATATGTTATGATTTTGCATAGGATTGGTAAATATTTGCAAATTTTGGTTGGGAGGGGCAACAGACTTATTTCCTTGATCATTAACACCACCAATTTGTATGTGCTTAGAATCAATGAGGTCTTGTACAATATGTTTAAGACACTTACAATGTTTTGTATCATGTCCATTTTGATAGTGAAAATGACGACAAAAGACATTTTGTTTATAGTTTGGAGGTAAAGGCTTAGTAGGATTAGGATCTCTAACTGGAGGTAAGGAAATTAAGTTCTTGTTTAAGAGCTACAACATGATGGAATGAGGGGTATCAGGTAGAGGGGTAAATTGTCTACTCCTCTCCCAAAATTTATATGGATACGTTTTCTTTATAGTAGCCACTTGAGAGTCAACATGTTGAGTTGGTTGAGGAGCATTGAGTTGTATAAATCCCTTATTTGGTTTCTTGAATGATTGGAAGTTGGTCTAAGGCATGGATTTGGATTTTTCAAGATGGTTAGAGGGAGTTTTCACTTCATGACTACTAACAAAATTTTGGTAATCATGAAGGGTTGTACACAAGTGTGTGAAGGAGGGAAATCTCATCATCCCAATCTTATCTTGAATCTTATGTTGTAAATTTTCAATGAACATTCATTGAAGATCAGGATCGAGAATCCTAATGTTGATTTGTGAGTAACACAATTGATAATGAGAGATAAATTGAATGACATTTTCATCATCCTTTTAATTACATTTCATTAAATCTTCTAAGGTCATATTGGGACCCATGTGCACTTGGAAATGGTTAAGAAAGGTATCAACAAGTTTATTAAATGGATGTATTGATTTGTTCGATAAGGAACAAAACCATTCCAAAACAGTGTCTTTCAAGGACCTAGGGAAGAGTTTAGCCAAGATTTTATCCTCAAAAATGAAGTCACTACATAAGGCTATGTATGCAGAAACATGACTAATAAGATCTCCTCTTCCACCATATTTCTCAAATATAGGAATCTCTATACCCTGTGGCATTTGTTTTCTCAACATCTCCAAGGATAATGGGTTTCTTTTGACATGTTGTGAAGGTTGACCATTTTGATTTTGGTTCAAGGTAGAAATTTGTTGTTGGAGGGATGAAACACCTTCTAAGAGTTGGTTAAGGATGGGATCATTGTTTTTGGTTTGAGATGGAGGTGAATAGGGTGGAGATGTATATGTATTTAGAGGACAAGTGAATTATAAATTTGTGAGGGGAGATGGGTTAGGAGATATGATATTTGAATATACAATGCTAAAGGGATTCCTAGTGGAAATACTTAAGGTAGTATTGACATTGCTAGTGGGTTGTATGGTTGTACTAACAGTTGGATTAGTGTATGTTGGAATAGAGGCAATGGTTGTAGGAGGAATTTGACTTCCACCTTGACTTTGAGTATACCCAAAAGTTTGAGCACAACTAGTCATTGAAGGGACATGTTTATTAATGATATGAGATAGGATACACACAACTTCTATTCCATGTTTATTATCAAGCATCTTCCTCATGTTATCTATGGCAGGAATCACAATACTAACAACAGATTTAGAACTCACAAAGTTTTGAAATTTTCTAATTCTTCATCCATTTGTCTTAGTTCTTCTTGAGGTACATTAGCAACCATTGATTCAACATTAGTAACATTGTTTGTTGGTAAGGAGGTCATAATGAGGTGTCAAGGGTATGTGGTGTAAGGGCACCCACAAGTTGTCATGCCTCCAAGGATCAAAAGTTGTCATTTTGATTTTTCTTGTGATGTTTTCATGTAATAAGGTCTAAGAAGACCATTTCACGTTTGTTTGAGTCTAATTTGAGTCATTAGGGGTAAATTAGGGTCTAGATGTAAGAAATTGTCAAAGTTGCACAATGTTGTAAAAAACAATTTTTACATTTTGTTGTCAAATTGAAGTTTGGTTGGAATATGAATGATTGTAAGTTGAAAAGTTGGCTGAGAACCATTGGAAAATGGTTGTAAATGTTTAAAAAGGCCTTGTATGGTCAACATGAAGGTTAGGATGATGAAAGGATGGGGAAACATTGTGTATTTGAAGCTTTGATAAATGAAACTCTTGTTTTATGTGCATTTTTTTGTAACAGTCTTATTCTTTTACATGGTATAGATCTGTACAACCTTTGTATGACCTGCACATGGTATGGTTGGAAAGATAATTGAGTTATCTTTCATTTGGTTTTGGAGGATATTTCATAGTTTTTCATTTTTTTGAAGCTACTAATGAAATTTTGTGTGCATTTATGTGTAGACAATCCAAAAAAAACCCTCTTAGAAGTAGGACAGTCAATTTTTGAGGCCCTCCATACAAAAAAACCCTACCTTATTTTTGGATATGGTAAGAATGGCCAAATGGATATCCTAAATGAGTCTCCTTTTCTGTAGATCAGGTTTGGGTCAAAAGATATGTCCAAAAGGCCCTTTTGAAAGGCTACAAGCAAGAATAATGGTTTGTGAAGGAAAACCCACTTTTGATGAACAAACACTTGTTTAAGGTTGTTTTGAGTTTGATTACCCTTGCTCTACATCAAATTGGTAGTAGCGCCCAAAGATTTGGGCAAGAAATTTTTGAGAGTATGTGTATTATTTTTTTTGTTTTACAGGTTGAAGGAAGAGCCTGTGTACTAAAAGACTAGGCCAAGGGAAAAGAAAGAGGCCTAAGGTGAAGTATCACAAAGACAAGAAGCATCATTGAGAAGAAGAAATGTGCAAGATAATTTCTTGCAAAATGATAATGGAAGTGTTGAGAAGATTAGTCTATGGAGACTTATAGAGTAAGGAGGTACAAAGCAAGAAACAAGAGAAAAGAAGAGAGAAAAGTGAGATGAAGAAGAAAGAAGAGGAGGTAAAATAAATAAATATGCAACAAGAGATAACAGATTCGAAGCATGCCTTGGAAGAAATGGAAAAAAGAATGGAACTTGAGATACATTAGTTTCTTGAGAAAGAAAACTAGGAAAATGGTTGGCATTTACCAATAAGAAAGAGGATAAAGTGGTCTATCAAAAAGGTCATTCAGAAGAGAAGAAGGCAAGAGAGGACAAAAAAACCACACCTTGGAGAGTCTTTGTTGATGATAGAAGAGAAAGAACCTTTTGAGGAAGAGGAAACATGTGAAGAAAATGGGTCCATTAAGACTCAATATTTTATTTCTAACACTATTTGTGAGTGTGTGTTTATAGGTGCAGTAGATGAAAATGAAGATGAAAAAGAGTCTAAAGAAGGATGAAAAGTGCATACATTATATGAAGATGGCTATACAAATATAACACACTATGGTGAAGAAGATGTTGCCAAAACAACCAAGGTAATGGTTGTATTTTCTAATTTTATGGATGATGAATATGCTGACAAATTGTATTCAAATGATGAAGATAAATACATAAATGGTGGTACTAAGGAATATGAACAAGAACTCAAATTTTGGTACCTTGAAGTTGAGAAGATGCTCAGTAAGAGATGGTGCAAGAAAAAGAAAAAAGATCTAGAAAAAGTTGTAGAAATAAAGGACAAGTTGCAAAATAATTGGATGACCAAGAAGAAAAAGAAAACCTGCACTAAAGTGGACTTGAGTTTTTCTTTCCCTTGGGAGTATGGTGCAGGGGCACCCACAAGCTGTCATGCCTCCAAGGATCAAAAGTTGTCATTTTGATTTTTCTTGTGATGTTTTCATGTAATAAGGTCTAAGAAAACCATTTCATATTTTTTTGAGTCTAATTTGAGTCATTAGGGGTAAGTTAGGGTCTAGATGTAAGAAATTGTCAAAGTTGCACAATGTTGTAAAAAACAACTGTTGCATTTTGTTGTCAAAATAAAGTTTGGTTGGAATATGAATGGTTGTAAGCTAAAAAGTTGGCTAAGAACTATTGGAAAATGGTTGTAAATGTTTAAAAAGGCCTAGTATGGTTGACACAAAGGTTAGGATGATGAAAGGATGAGGAAACATTGTGTATTTGAAGTTTTGATAAATGAAACATTTGTTTTCTATGCATTTTTCTGTAATAGTCCTATTCTTTCATGTGGTACGGATCTATATGGCTTGTGTATGACCTACACGTGGTATGGTTGGAAAGATAATTGAATCATATTTCATTTGGTTTTTGTTTGTTTGGTTAAATTTCATTAAATGTAGAGAAAGTTATAGCATTTTTTGTAACAACAGGTCTAAATCTGCCCTAGGGTTTGCAGCGAACAAAAAAATTCTATATCTTTTCTTCGCTCCATCAAAAATATATAAAAATTGGTGAAAGGTTTTGTTTTGTGGGTGTATAAAAATTCTTTAAATAATATTTCATAGTTTTTCATTTTGATGGAGTTACTAATGAAAGTTTGCTTGCATTTGTGTGTAGACAATAAAAAAAAAACCCTCTTAGAAGTAGGACAGTCAATTTTTGAGGCCCTCTGTACAAAGAAACCCTACCTTATTTTTGAATGTGTAATAATGGACAAATGGGTATCCTAAATGGGTCTCCTTAAGTGTGGATTAGGTGTGGGTCAAAAGATATGTCCAAAAGGCCTTTTTAAAAGGCTACAAGCAAGAATGAGGGTTTGTGAAGGAAAACCCACTTTTTGATGAACAAAAACACTTGTTTAAGGTTTTTTTGAGTTTGATTACCCCTTCGATGAATTATTATGGTCCATGATGGGTTGACTAGTGTCAACACTATGAGTGAAAGAGTTAGAGAACTCAAGATCCATGACGAATGTGCTAGTGCGAGATGGTATAAGTCTAGAGCTACATCTCACTAAAGTATTGGAAATAGGACACTAGGTTATACAAGTTTCACCAAACCTAAGGTGCACCCAAAATAGAGAATGGGCACTAGATAAATGCAAAAAACACCCAAAAATAGAAAGTGTAATGCAAGTATGTAAAAAGAGGTAGCAATTTTCAGACTTTCAACAAGATAATTTTTTCATTATATTATGCAAAAACCTAAAAATGATGTATTTTAAGTCCAATTTATTTTTGAAATGCACTTGAATTGACCAATTAACCTTAATGCAAATGATTGTAGGAAAACAAACTTTTTGGAAACTGAAATAGAAATTTGAATGCAGAAACATGGAATGCAAACAAAGATTTTTTAGTGCCCAAAAATTTAGAAACAATATTGATAAGGGACTCATTCACCCATGGGTGAATGGGTCTTTGGTGAGGGTTTTGAAAAATTAAATTACAAATTTTTGAGTTGATGTTTATGTTTCTAGATTTTGGTTGTAAACAGGTAGTTATATTTTCATATTTCTGATAAATCATATCTAAATGCAAGCATGTAATGATGCTAAATGAAAAGCAAAAAGACCTAATTTGAGATACAATTTTGATTCAATTTTTTGATGTAAGTGACTAATCATGCAATGTTATGTAAGCACTATGCAAAATGAGTTTAACATTATGCCAAATTTTTTGAATTTTTAGATGTTCAACAATGCCAAAAAAAATGCAATTTAACACCCTAAAATGAAAATAACACTAATGCAAATTTGAGAGATCTAAAAATGAAAACTAATGCAAAAGAATGAAAATCTAGATCTAATGCTAAAATAGACTCCAATTTTCAAAAAAATTGTTGTACAAAGTTAGGTTCACCAAAATGAAATGAAGGGAAAATAAGGTGGATTATCAAATATGGATGGTATGATGGACCTATTTTTTGAACAAGACAACTAAGAGGGGGGGTGAATTAGTTGTAACAAATTTAAACCTTTAAATCATTCACCAAAACAAATTCTTAACACTACTAAAATGATTAAACATTAAGTGCAAGTGCAGAAACTGAAAACCATCACACAAACACAACACCAAATTTATGTGGAAAACCCAATGAGGGAAAAACCACAGTGAGGATTAACTCACACTATAGAGAATATCAAAACTGATTATAAAGGCTCACTACTTATAAAAAAAAAAATCTCACTTCCAAAACAAGGACTCATTGTCTGGATCAGGACTCATTGTCCAACAAGGTTAACCACCTAAAGGGCTCACTACCACAGAGATACAAACAATATAGAAGAGATATATTACAAAATGAAGACAATCTCAATGCAACAAAGATTTCCACCACAATTTTCTCAACCACTTGCAGACATGCATGAATGATAGAGTACACCTTCAACTCACTATATCTAGAAACTCAACATTTAGACTTCGTATTGATCTGCCACACTCACATCACACACACCCATCGATTTGCATCTATCTACTCTATTTCTTTGCACTTATCTCTTGTCCTTCTTTCACCACTAACTCATCCTGTCTTTATACCATCTTCAACTTTGAAACATATCCAAAGTTAGCTATCCATCAATAAATTCAAATTAGTTCATCACCAAAACATCCTAGAGTGGAATTAGAATGAGAGCGACCCAAAAACATGCTTGATAATGACCCAAATAGGTCCAACACGCTTCAACAATTCCAAAGGTAGTGTTTAACACAAGGTCGGCCAACCCAGTGTAAAACACATAGAACAATTAAGCACGATCCTTCCAGATACCAAAATTATCTTCAACATGATCATAACAACTTAACTCTATAACTGCAAGTCATAAGACTTAACCAAAGAGAAATCCAGACAAACAACGTTTCTCTCGAACATCAGCGAGATACATAGAAAACCATAATTAGCAACTAGTGAACATAACTCGCACTATATGGTGAATCAAAATCCAAAAATATGGATATAGCAACTTCTAACAAGCATGATCAACATATCTAAACCACACAAACATAGGAGAAAATTTGAGAGAAAAACCCAGAGCAACTATTGAACACCTACAACCTTTCTTCAATACAATTTTCTCAATATCCTTGGCATATACAACCAATAACCTGCATCCATGACATTAATGACAACAAAAACTAGTTGATAACCAATTGACTATAGTTGACATCAATGAAAACACCTTGCAACAACTTCATACTTGGAACAATCTCCCCCTTTGTCATTGATGGCAACACATGATGTGAAAAACCATCAAAGACAACATACTAGCTCTGAATACACTTCTTATGATTTTTCTTTTTGTTTCTCTCCCTTAGTAGATAATCTTTTTCACATGATACTCTTCTTTTTTTCACATTCTTTAATCTAGGTGGATCCAAAAGACCTCAAAATTTCATAGTCTCAAAATATGACAAAACCAGCTTCATTGCATAAAGCTCATCGACATGGTCCTGATGCAACTTGAACGGGCTCAAAAGGAGTCTGTATGCAGAAGTTATGCACAGTCAAAGTTCGGTCAAAACTGGTATCTGAGGCCATCAAGAAGGTGAAAGAAATTATCATCTTAGAATTTTTCAAAAATGGCATCCAATCAAAGAGTTCATCAAGACATTTCCAACAACGTTCGTTTTGTCGAAAACAGAGCTCGAATGCGCGAGATATGGTTGGTCAAAGTTCTCAGTTGACCAGATGGTACAGGTGATGACGTCAACATGCTGACTTAGTGGGTTTGTTCCATACAGAAGATGAGTTGGACCAATCAGGAGCTGACACATGTCAGTTTGTATGATGACGTTGGTGGTACGATAAGTGATGTGGCAGATGACGTGGCAGTCCAAGTCAACATACAGTTTGCACAGTTGTCTCTGTCGGCGAATGAGGAGATGTCACATGGCCCAATTAGGTGGTACCACATGGCACCTTCGTTGCAAGCCACTAGGGTTCGTTTAACAAAAATAAGCTAGGGGGTTCAACCCCCAACCTCCCATCCGCAACTATCGGGCATCACTGCTACACCACACAATGGCCTTTAGTATATAGAAGGCATCAATTTTTTATAGCATTCAATAGTTTGAGGATTAGTTATAAAGGGTGGTTGATGGGGGTCGAATCGCCAACCTCCCACCAACCAAAATGGATGGGCATCGTTGCACCATTGACACAATTTGATATATGTAGGGGCTATTTATTATTTAAAGAATATTTTAGGCCGAACTATTGATAAAAAGCCTTATGTGGTTAAAACCACTAACCCCCAATTGAATAATGCCAAATACAAGAGGACAAAGGAGGTTGTGAATGATGTGTAAATGTGGCATAAGGGGGGTTATTCATTTATTTTGATGGTTAAGCCTATTTAGGCTTATTTTTATGTATAAAAGGGGGTGTAGGTGTGTGAGCTTTCAATCAGGTGATATGAAGATTCGGTATAGAGTTTTTATGCTTTTGTGAAGGAAGGTGGAAATTTTGGAGGAGAATAATTACAAGGTGAAATTATACACCAAAAATTGTAATGGTGATAGGGAATGTAGGGAATTTTGTGCAGGATTTTGAAGCTTGAATGATGTAAAAGGGCATGTTAAAGCTTGGCGTCATTAATAAAGAAGTCCAACGATAAGAAGCAGACCTGGAGACATAGCTCAAATTGAGTGAACTTCGTTATCAAGCATGATCTTTCTATTCTTCTCTTATGTTTATCATTCTTGTCAGTATTTTGATTCATTGAGTTTTTCTAATTATAAAATTTAAGTGATTAGTTTATGTTTCATTGATTTGGATAAAGAACAAGTGAATGCTAGTTTTCATAATTTCAACGGTTAAGATTTGTAACCACACAATTCTATTGGATTGGGAAAAAATTGTAATTAGGAGTTAAGTGCAAATTATTTTGTAAACTTCTAACTTCATATCATTCTTCCTCTCTCCCTTTGACATCAATGGCAAATGAAAAAGATATTTTACATGGATTTCCCCTTTGACATTAAAAATAGAATACTCATACAATGACAACACATGAAACTACATGCCCCCCCTGAGAGGTAGCCACCAAAACATCAGTCTAGAAGAAAGATAGATCCATAGATCCATGGGACTGATGCGTCTCCATATGCATCTAGTTCAAGAAAGGAGGGGCAATGACCCCTAACTTCTCTCGGAGATACTCAAAAGTATCTTTAGGAAGAGCCTTCATAAATATATCAACAATCTAATCCTTTGTAGGGACATACTCAAGCTTTACTTCATTCTCCACAACATTCTCTCTCAAGAAATGATACCAGATAGATATATGCTTTGTCCTCAAGTGCATCACTGGGTTCTTTGAAATGTTAATTGTACTTGTGTTATCATAGAAGATAGAAATATGATCATCATACACTACTGTGATAGCTTTCAATGTCTTTTTCATCCATAGAACTTGTGTACAACAAGATACAACGTCAATATACTCAGCTTCAACAATAGATAAGGAAACTAAATCTTTCTTTTTACTCAAACATGCTGCCAATCTACAACCAAGAAAGAATGCACCACCACTTGTACTTTTTCTGTCATCTACACATCCGGCCCAATCTGCATTTGTATAACACTTAGTGTAAATTCAATATCCCTAGGATACCATAACCCATAATCTAGAATGTCATTCAAATATCAGAATATTATTTTAACAACAACAACATGTGTTTCCTTAGGATCTTGAAATTTAGCCACAAGACAGATAGCATGCATGATATCCGATCTCGTAGTAGTCATATACAATAGTCCACCAATCATAGATCTATATTTGCTCTTATTAGCCTTAGTTGAATCATCATATTTACCCAATTTGCAACCAGTCGCCATAGGAGTGCATACCGGTTTGGAACCATCCATCCCAAACATCTTCAACATCTCTTTCACATACTTAGACTGTGAAATAAAAATTCCTTTCTATGTTTGATTAATTTGTAGCCCAAGAAAGAAATTCATCTCTCCAAACATAGAAACTTCAAATTCCTTTTTGCATCTTTTCCACAAATATCTTACACACAATTTCATTTCCTCTAAAAATAATGTCATCAACATATACAACTACAATCAAGATTTTGTCATTTTCAATTTTAAAATATAGATTACTTTTTGTTGTACCTTTGTTGAAACCTTGCTAAATCAAATACCTGTCTAATCTTGCATACCAAGCTTTAGGAGCTTGCTTCAATCCATATAAATCTTTCTTCAATCTACATGCCATATCTAATTGATCTAACAACTAAAATCCTTTCAGTTGTTCCATGTAGACCTCTTCTTCTAGCTCACCATTTAAAAATGTAGACTTGACATCCATTTGATAGACCTTGAAATATTTATGAGAAGCAAATGCTAAGAACATCCTTATAGATTTCATTCTTGCCATTGGAGCAAAAGTCTCCTAAAAATCTATGCCTTCTACTTGTGAGTAACCTTTACACACAAGCATTGCTTTGTTTTTAACCATTTCTCCATTCTCATTGAACTTATTTCTGAATACCCACTTTGATCCAATAATGTTTTTGTTTGTCGGTCTTGGGACCAATTCCCTTGTTTGATTCTTTTCAATCTGCATAAGTTCTTCTTTCATAGCTTCCATTCAATTTTTATCTTTACATGCTTCACATACATTCTTTGATTCAATCTAAAAAAGTAAACACATATTTACTTCACCAGCAACAGCTCTACTTTGTGTCAATACTCCTTTTATCTTGTCTCCAATGATTTGAATTTCTAAATGATTCTTATGCACATATCTAGGTGTCTTAGGGGATACCATCAAAGCGTCTTCTTCTCTTTCATTTTCTTCATTCTACTTCTCTTGCTCATTCTTTTCATGTTCTTCCACAATTTCTTCAATCCTTACGCAACTAGGTTCATTAGATACATATCCATCAATATCAATTGAATTCTTCATTGCTTCATCAACCTTGACATTTGTACTTTCTACATTCTTTCTCAATATTTTATTGAAACATTTATAAACTTTTCTTTAAGTAGAATATCCAAGAAAAATGCCTTCATCACTTCTTGCATCAAACTTTCCTAAAGTTTCTTCATCTCTTCTAATATAACATTTGCTTCCAAATACCTTGAAATATTTAACAATAGGAATTCTTCCACACCATAGCTCATTGTGGGTCTCTATACTATTTTCTCTTACTTGAACTTGATTGAATACATAAACAATAGTATGAATAGCTTCTCTCCAATAAACTTCTAGTAAACCAACCTTAGTAATCATTGGTCTAGCAACCTCTTGAATTGTTCTTTTCTTTATTTCAACAACTCCATTCTGCCAAGTAGTTCTCAGAGTAGATAATTGTCTTTTTATTCCATGCACTTTAAAAAACATATTAAACTCATGGGAGGTGAATTCACCACCTCTATCAAACCTTAAGCATTTTATCCTTAAAATTACTTCATTTTCAACCATAGCTTTGAATGTCTTGAATCTATCTAATGCTTCAAAATTCTCTCTAAGAAATGTAACCCATGTATATCTAGAATAATCATCAATCAAAAGCGTAAAGTACCTTTCACCTTATAGACTTCTCACTCTTGTAGGACCATAGAGATCTGTATGAATTAAATCCAGTAGTCCAATAGTAGATTGTTCGTTTGATCTATAATGGATTCTTGCTTGCTTTCCAAACTGACAATTCCTGCAAATAGCATTAATAGGCTTTGTAATCCTTTGTAAATATCTCATGGCCTGAACTGCACTAATCCTCACCAAGTTATCAAAATTCATGTGACACGTTCTCTAATGCCACAACCAACTATCATTAATCTAATTCATAAAGCATTGTTCATCAGCACCCTTAAGTTGATAGATATTTCCTTCATATTTCTTTCCTACATCAATCACTATTCCAGATCTTTTCCTAATCTCACATCTCTCATCCTCAAATACAACATTATATCTTTTACTGCACATCTGTCCAACACTCAGGAGATTATTCCTTAAACCCTCAACATAGTAAACATCATCCGTATTATGCTTTCCATCAAAACTTACTAAACCTATCTCACAAATTTTTGCACTAATATCATCTCCAAACATAACTAAGCCTCCATCATATTTTTCAAGTTTAAAAAACTTACTCTTATCACCAGTCATGTGATGTGAACAACCATTTTCAACAACCCAATAGTTTTTGTCTTGTTTAGCATGTAGGGTAGAGATTACGGTACCTTCATTTTTCTCCTTCTCCGAAGGGCATTCCCTCACCTATTTTTCAGAATTAGCAGAAGTAGGTTCATATTTTATAGCCAAGAACAAGCATTCATTTTCATCAGGATCTCCATAATCAAATACCTCATTAGATATACTAGCATCCACATTCACATAACATGCTATGTTTATCTTCTTACCTTTCTTTTCTTTCTCATATCTTTGTTTATTCCTCTTAGCTCTTTCTGGACACCTTGCAGCATAATGACCTATTCCTCCTCAACTAAAGAATTTAAAGGGTAACTTACCTTCATACTTTTTGAAGCCTTTCCTCATCCTTCTCACAAAGTTAGCTTCTACTTGATCAATATTTTCTTCATCCAGATCTAAGTTAGCTTTTGTAGCCTTAAAAGTAGTCTTTGATTTGAATCCATTTCTCAAATTCAACTTTCTCATCTCATAAGATGTCAAAGTTCCCAACAATTGATCTTTAGTAAAAGTCTTGTAATCTATATATTCTTCAATAGCACATACCTTTTCACTGTAAGCATCAAGGAGAGTTCTAAGAATCTTCTTTACAATCCTGATTTCATCTATAGTAGCCCCAAGTCCTCACATTCCAACTACTACCTCATCCAATCTCTATACATAAGCTTTAACATTCTCATCTTCAGACATATGTAGGAGCTCAAACTATGTCTCCAAATTCTACAACTTTGCCTCTTTGACCCTTTCATCACCTTCATGCACCTTTTCTAAAGCATCCCATATTTCCTTAGCAATTCTCATATTCTGAACTGTAATCATCTCAGAATATACAAGACTATTCTTCAAAATGTACTTCGCCTTATTGTTCACTTCATGTGCCTTGATCTCATCAGCCATACTTGGACCATTATTAGGAGGAATGTAAGGATTCTTGTAAGCTTTCTCTACATCATATCCATAATACTCCATATATTCTTCCATTAGTATTTTCCAGATAGCATAATTAGTTCCATCAAACCTCGGATAATCATGAGTAACTTTGCCAGCCATCCCGGACCTTCCTTAAGTGATTAATCTCTTCTCCAAGGAACCAAGCTTTGATACCAATTGTTGAACAAGACAACTGAGAGGGGGGTGAATCGGTTGTAATAAATTTAAACCTTTAAATCATTCACTAAAACAAATCCTTTACATTACTAAAATGATTAAACATCAAGTGCAAGTGTAGAAACTGAAAACCATCGCACAAACACAACAACACCAAATTTACATGGAAACCCCAATGAGGTAAAAACCACTGTGAGGATTAACTCACACTATAGAGAATATCAAAATTGATTACAAAGGCTCACTGCCAAAACAAGGACTCACTGTTCGAATCAAGATTCACTGTCCAATAGGGTTAACCACCTGGAGGGCTCACTGCCAAAAAGATACAAAGAAGATAGAAAAGATATGTTATAGAGAGAAGACAATCTCAATGCAATAGAGATTTCCACCACAATTTTCTCAACCACTTGTAGACATGCATGAATTATAGAGTATATCTTCATCTCACTGCATCCAAAAACTCAACATTTAGACTTCACACTGATCTGCCACACTTGCATCATGCACACCCATTGATTCGCATCTATTTCACATCTATCTACTCTATTTATTTGTGCTTATCTCTTGTCCTTCTTTCACCACTAACTCATCCTATGTTTATACCATCTTCAACTTTGAAACATATCCAAAGTTGGTCATCCATCAATAAATTCAAATTAGGTATGTGCCAAAACATCCTAGGGTGGAATTAAAATGAGGGAAACCCAAACACATGCTTGATGAGGACCAAAATAGATCCAACATGCTTCAAAAATTCCAAAGGTAGTGTTTAACACAAGGTCGGCCAACCCAGTGTAAAACACATAGAACAATTAAGCACGATCCTTCCAAATACCGAAATTATCTTCAACACAATCATAACAACTCTATATCTGAAAGTGATAAGACTTAACCAAAGAGAAATCTAGACCAACAACATTTCTCTTGGACCTCAGCCAAATACATAGAAAACCACAGTTCACAACTGGTGAACATAACTTGCATTGTACAATGAATCAAAAGCCAAAAATCTAGATATAGCAACTTCCAACAAGTATGATCAACATATTTGAACCACAAAAACATAGGAGAAAGTCTCCAAGCAAAACCCAAAGCAACCATTGAACACCTACAACATTTCTTCAATATAATTTTCTCAATATCCTCGACGTATACATCCAATAACCTACATCCATGACATTAATGACAACAACTAGTTGATAACCAATTGACTAGTTGACATGAATTAAAACACCTTACAACAACTTCTTCATACTTGCAACACTATTTTCTCTTATTTCATTAGGAAATGAGATCCCCACAAATAATTGACTTACAACCCTTAGGTAAGTCAACTCAATAGGGGAATTTATTGATTTCCTTATGATTGAGGATGAGGGTATTATCCTAAACAACACTTTTGGGAGAAAAACTAAAAATAGTAACTCAACTCAATTATGCTCATTCAAACTTCAAATATCAATTTAAAGCATAATACAAACAAAAACAACAAAGTTTCAATAGATCTGGAAATGGTAGAGTGATGTGTACCTATCACCAAAATGCAGTTTTAGAAGGCTACTTGGGACTCATTCGCCCATAGGTGAATGGATCTTTGTGCAAAGGTTTCAATAAGCTTTTGAGATCCTTTGGTGTCAGTTTGTAACTTGTGTTTGATTTGGGTGTCAGTGTTAGACAGTTGAAAATAAGGTCTCTAGGTGAGATTTCGTGAATTGACAACAAATACGACAACTTGTTGCAACTTTGCAACTTTTCCAATATTTCTCTTCAAGAGATCTGCAATCCTTCTTTAACCTATAAACCTACACATTCATAAAGAGGAGAAGAATATTTATTTTTGGTGGATGGGGGTTTTCCTTGGTCAAACCCCATTTGGGTAATTAAACCCCAAATTGAAACAATGAAACATGAAAGGAATGATGAATGAACAATGTTATGTTGCAACTCATCAAACCCTTGAATAAACCTTTAGAAGACTAAAATCTTGATCTTTTTCTTGCATGAAATGGCTTCAATGAATGTGGATCTTGATACTTGAAATATGACTTGAATTTTGACTTGGAAATTGACTTGGATCTTGAAACCTACATCACAATGTTAGCTCCAAAAATATGCATGATGCAAAAGAATTTGACATGATGCTTGAGATCTTGATTGCTACAATAAATCATTGATAAATCTACTATTGAATTCCCTTGATCATAATATTTTCTCTTGTAATGCTTGCATAAAGTGTGCTCTTGCTTCTCATGAAAAACTTCTAGGCTTGATTTGATAAAATGACCTTGTATTTATACATATGTATCCTTAATTTCCCAAAATTTAAACATTATAAACCGACATTGAAATTTGAATTTGGGGATATTAAAATATCACCAAAAACATATTTTAAATTTGGTTTCAAAGGCCTAAGGAGGACTCATTTGCCTATGGGTGAATGAGTCCCAGGTTCCTGCTCCTGGAACACACATTGCTCAAGGTAAAGTATTATGTGTTGGCATTAATTGTTGTCAGGTTTCTCCATCGAAAAATGTAATTTATTAGGATTATAGATGTAAAATATGGCTTATTAAAGCATAATTAAGTACAATTTAATTGAGGGGACCCAAACAAAGTGTGAAAATATAAAGGAGTACATTTTCCTACACTATAAAAACTATAAGGTTATATTTGTATCTCTCTTTTCTTCTTGATTGATATCAAAACAAGCCACTATGAACTCATGAATTTCTCTTGGATACTAACTTTATTCTTGTAGTTTGAATTTAATAATGATTTATATTTATAATTTAAATAATTTTATTTAGTGCACTAAGATTCTGGGTTATAATTTTTTTTACATATTCTAATAAAAAAATCATACACCATTAAATATTAAATGTGGTTATAGACATCATATTTCCATAAGAAAGTGGTGGAAATATTGTTGGTAATGGAGCCTGATCTTGTTTTGATTAATTGGGAAAAGCAAGTTTTGAAGGGACCCAAAACCCTTTACATTCGAAACAAAATGTTGCTCCAAAAAATAGCCAAAAGTCTACCAGCAGCAACCCAACATCCAAAAAATCAACCACCACGGGTGCCAGAGTATAATAAGATAGTCAAAAACCAACAACACCCACCAAAACAATGGATAAAAGACAAACACCAAACAAAAAACTAGTTAAGGCCACTCAGAGTTTTGGCCACCTCAATCTGTTAGTTTTTATGTTTTTCAACCATATCCAGCAATTCCTTCTTCTCAGCATCAAACGCTTTCTTCCAATAATCCACTCCTCTACCAACAAGATCCTTGTCATCATCCTTCATAGTTTTTTTACCCTTACCCTTAGCCATTTGCTCTTTCTCCATGATCTTCGAGAAGAAAACCTGATCTTCTCTGAGCTGCCCAATTTTTTTTTAAAGAATTTCCAAAGCTTCTGCACTATTCTTAACTGAGGTATGGCTAACCTACAACAATTTTTTGATATCCCCATTAATACTAGGAACCTTGGCCTCAAGGGCCTGCAATCTATCCTCGCAAAAAGCCTTGAAATCATTAAACGACCCTTCCAGTTCCACCATTCTATCAATGAGGATATCAGACATAGAGGCCTTCTGAGCATTCTCCATATTTTCCTTTAACCCTCTTATCTTAATATTAATTTTATTGAATTCTTGCAGGGTCCATTTGGCCAATTTGAAGGTGCCTGTGGCCCTAACTCTCCCCATGTCCAACAAACCAAACATAGAAGTATCATCCTCGTCCAGGTATGAAAAATCCTCTGACAGGGGATCAATCTTCAAGGGTGGATTAACATTTTTCTTTTCCTCCTCCACATTCAGATCCTCAACCTCCTTCACAAGCGACACCTTCAGCATGTCATGAACTGGAGAATCCTCCACCGTCACCATTTTATTCACAGGAACCTTGCCTTCCTCAATCTCCTTAGGGTTTGTGGCTGTAACAACAAAAGCCTTCTTCTTCAAATTGGTGAATCTCTTCGACAGTCTCCTCGGTTTCTCAACCGACCCAACATTCACCTGGGCCCCAACCTCAAGAGACCCACCAACAACACCTTTACCAATAGCCAAATCCATAACCTTGAGAGAGGACCCATCCAACCCAACCTCTGTGTCATCACTCCCAGAAGAGGCTAGCCTCTAAGGAACCCTATTGCTCTTGGAACCCACCACCTTCCTTTTCTTGGAAGCCGAAGCCACGACTGCAGGCCAAACAGCTTCCTCGTCCTCATCCCATTTGTCCTCCTCCTCTGACGAGGATTTTCAATCTGACGACCCAGATAAAGCACAAAAAGCCTCTTCCTTTCCTTTGATGGCCTGAGCTGGGGTTAGAGATTGGACATGTTCCATAATAAGCAAAATAAGTCCTTCATGGAGGACATTGGCCCTTCTATTCTTTAGATGAGAATACACCAAGGATTCCAAAGAAGATAAAAGGAAAAAGGGAAAAGAAATAAATAAACCATGCCTAAAGTGATTCAGGAGAGTGAAGTGGTGACCAAGCAAAGCCTTAAATCTCCCTTCCAACATCACGTAACGCATCATCACCTCCGCAACTCTAGCCCAAATTTTCTTGAGGGAGGTTCTATCATAGCCCCAGTTCTCCAACTTGACCAAATTCTTCTACACGTCATCCTTAAGAAAATGGGTCATCACTTCTTCATTACTCTTTTTATCTTTGAAAATTTTCCTTCCCACAGTCAGCATGCCAATAACGGTTGCAATAAGTTCATTCACCTCCACCTCCATCCCTTTCAACACCAGCTTGCAGTTATGCCAAAGCAAGAAAAACTTGGCTGATGCATTAGGGTCATGCCCGTGTAATCTCTCCAAAAATGGAGTGAAGTTTCCATGACAAAGGATGTTCCAGAGCTTCTTCTTCCTCTGAATATCACCACACAAATGTGGCTTGACTCTACTTCTATCACCACCCATGGTAGCCCAAACAGAACACAAAAAAACCTGGTGAAAACTATCCAGACAAAAGCGCAAAGCCCATAAAACAATCATAAAGTGTGCCAAGTGGGAATAAGTACGAGGCCATAAAAGCCACAACTTATCTGAATCCATCATTTCTTAAAATGTTTCTAGCATCCTCAGGAATGATTGACCCTTCCTCCCAGGAGCGAAATTTACTAAGGCTAATAGCCAAATTGGCAAAAAAGTCGGCAAGAGAGTTTCCTTCTTGATAAATGTGAGAGACGCGAGTCTCATCACAAAATTGCAACATCATTACCATATCCTTTATTAGCTAATCCGCATTCCAGCTCGGGGGATGAGTACCATGCAAATAATTTATGATGTTCATAGAATAACCTTGCACCTAGATTTTGGAAAATCTCTTGCTAATAGCATATCTAACACTCATGAACGCAGCCTTCGCCTTCACACGATGATTTTTTTGAGTACCCAATGGAGCCTGATCTTGTTATAGGTCTATTTTTTTTGGTGTTTTTGTAGTTGTGTTTAGAGTTGAGGTTCAGAGGCTATTCCCCCAATTGGGGTTCAAGGGTGGCACCCTCGAATCCAAATTTTAGATACATTTTTAAATTGTAAGATGTTATAATTTTATAATAAATCTACAACATTCATCATTAAATCATAGATCTAATGGTAGAGGTTATGTTGGAATTTTTTCCCTAGAAGACAACCCTCCTTACACAAGGGCCTTGTGTTACGACTATGTATTCTAAGAGGATATTGTGAGAGAGTGAAGAGGAAATTGCAATGGATGTGTTGTAGGTTGTATCCCTTTATTTTGTTGGATGAAATAAAGGAAGGACTAATTGTTTCTCCTTAGATGTAGCCAATATTGGGTGAACCATGTATATTCATGTTATTGTGTTTTATATTATGTTTTTTTATTCTTTTTATTGCATATTGCTTTGTAATCCCATTCTTAACAAATATCATGCCATCCAAGTAGTCTATACTTGAGCCCAATATTGTTCATTTTCTTAGGTATTTAGTCTACCAAGGGCTTTTTATTGGTGACATACTTATGCATATTTTTTTAGCTCATCCTAAATACCCAGGTTGAGGTATATCGAAGTCCTTCAAACACCTTTTTTGGCTTTCCCTTATGCCCAAGATGCTTGGAAATAGACCCAAGTGTTTTCCAATATTTTTTTCTTAGTGGACTACATTGTTTTGAGATACAACTCCCCAATTGAGTCACATTACTATAATTTGTAATTTCTTTAGAGCTTTCATTTTTTTTTTAGCATTGAAAGGTTAGAAATTGTCCCATTTTTAATGCAAAATCTATAGATTGTTTCTTTTTTGTCTCAATGAGAAAGATTGTGTATTTACCTATGTTTATTTTTACATGCAAGCACCATCAAAGAAGGTGGTGTTGGAATTCTAGCACCTATAGGACATCCTCAATGACTAGTTGAGTGCTTCATGCATTATGAGTAAAGTTCCAATTGATGGTGTTAGCTCTCAAAAATGCAGGTGGAATGCCTCAAGAGGCTGCCAATCTCTTGATATGCTTTAGGGTAACAGACAAGGTCAAAATCCTTTCAACCTTTTACGCTTTAGGTGCTGCAAGACCTAGGTGGGTGTACCTTTCTGAATGAAGCAGACTTGACTTATGATTACCCTTCTTGCAATGATTTGTCCACAATGGCAGATGGAAGTGAACAAATGAATTCAAACTTGATACAAATAGCAATAGCAAATTTTCTGATCTAAATCCTAAAATGTTCAATTAACAGATGTAAAGAAACTAAATGAATCAAATGATGAAATGCAGAGACCATTGCCTTGTTGGGTATGCGGAGTCAAATGAAATAGCAATGGGCAACTTATTCTAGCAGAAACTCAAATTGTTGGCATATGTTATGTCTATACTTGTATAAACATGCAAGATTGTGACTACTAAGCTCTACTTTAATAATCCAGATGAATCTCCCTGATTATTGTGATCAACAAAAGGATTTAATCTCTTCTTGAGAGAACCAGTTAATTAACCACACAGATACAGCAAATGTGCACTAATAAACTGAAAGTAAACTTGTTACATCAATTTAAACAACCAGAAAGAGTCAATCATGGAGACAGCTTAGCAATACTTTTCAATAAACTCAACAAACAATTGACACCAGAAATAACCTGCCACATTAACTAACTTTCATTGAAATTGCCATCTAAAAACATGCAACATAGCCTCTAAAATGAGGACTTTATTCTACTGTATCCATCCTCTACCTACTGTATCTATCTAAAATATGATATGATGATTCCTATTACAATCGGGAGTACATATTTATACACCAGCATTAGGAAAATAAATTACTTCGAAATCCATGTCAACCCAAAAGCCAAATCAGCCAACCGTTATAATCAGGCAAATCCATGTTGGCCAGCAACAGTAATATAAGAACTCACATGTCGGCCATAGTGCTCAAGTTTCTATTGATCATCCGCTGAGGCAATCACCAAAACAACCCTGGAGGTATGCCGAAGGAAACTATATCACTATCACCCTGTGCTCCCTCTGTTTTGCCCTAACCCTATGATGTCGGTGAGACATCTCACCAATTGCATTATGTTCTATCGATATGTATTTCTTTTGTGCTTTCCATTCACTGAGACATAAGGAGCTTCTCATCGAAATGCACTCTGCTCTAATTCACTATCACTGTAACTTAATGGAATCGGAGAGACTCTATATAGATTACTTTTTGTTTCACTGAAAGTCTCCATCCATCATGTATGTCGCTGTGACATAAGGTTTATCTTACCGAAATGTGCCCATCATGTATGTCATTGTAGCTTCCATCTGTCGGGGAGACCTCACATAGACTACACAATGTTTCACCGAGGGTTCCCTCGAGTACACACCAGTTCGCCAAGACAACATAAAACTCTCGCCGAAAGCCACATAATATGTTCGGGTCACCAAGACAATTCAACCCTCTCACCGACAGATTCCATCATGCTTTATTAGTGAGACCCAAAGTAATCGTTGAGAGCTCACTCTGAATGTTATTAACTCTTACCAATATGTTCCCTTCCACCGTCAGTTGGCAAGACAAGAAGACTTCGCCAAGATATTGTACCGAATAAAATCTCTTACCGAAAAGCACCACTTCGTTGCTGGTCGGTAAGATAACAAGGTCTCGCCAAGACATTACAATGATAGCAATTAGTCATACCGATATGCCAATTCTTCCACCAGTGGTCGATAAGACAATAAGGCCTCGTTATAACCTCACACTGAACACAACAAGTTTGGCCAAAATGAATCCCTCGCATATACTTGTTGGTGAGACCACAAGAGTTCGCTATGACCAATATTGATGCCGCAACTCATGTCAAAATGTATATCATCATCTGTCGCCAAGACCGCAGAGAAGTCCTATCGAATGGTGCCTGCGAGTAAACTCCAATCACCGTGACATCAAATAAGTCTTGCCGATAGGAAACACAAACTTATACATCGCAGAAAAACAATATGGATCAGGAAGACCCTGATTTCTTCATGTCGATAGGGACCATAATGTAAAAAATGCATGACCCAATGGAAACAATGGGACCATATGGAAAAAAATAGGTGAAATATGCACACGGTAGGACCAATCTAGAAATTTATGGGTGAGATCAACATGTAAAATCATCAGATTTTTACATTTCTAACACTGGCTCCATCTAGGGATGAATGATAGTAAGATCATTGCAAGGATCTAGAATCTTTGGGTGAGCAGACCAGACACAAAATGAGCAAAATGGAAATGGACAAGTAGCAAATGGAATGGATGCAAAATGAATGCAAGATGGAAGTGCACCAAAACCCTAAACTACTGTTCATGGAAAATTTTTTAAAGAGGACCAGCAAGAGTTGTCCATGCACTGGCAACCCTTAATCCTCTGTGTTCCAACTTCACCTATCTTGAGTTGTTACAATCTGAAACTTAAACCAAGCTTTCCCCTGTCAAATACCTGGTTTTGTCTCGAGTTCATCAGGTTCTTCTTGAAGACACTCATGCAATCCCTCCTATCACTATTATTGCAAGTTTTTAGAAAAACATCATGCTCAATATGGCCCAAATTTCCTATAGTATTTAGCAGTTTATATTCTTCACCATCAGACAAATCCTTGTTATCTTCAACATACAAAATATACACATGTTCAATGCAAAATTGCTCATTATCTTTCTCACTGTTGTGTACTATGAAACACTCTCTCAGTTGTATTGAAAATTCATCATCAAAGTGCTTCTCTTGAGAAACAAAATGTTCTATCATATCAATGCTATCTAAAACAAACAGATTTGAAACCTTTTGCACCTCTTCAGTATCACCATTTGGGGACAATATTTGGTTATAACTCACATCTCCAGTATCAAGCAAATGTGAACCAATCAAAGCTGGAAATCCATCACCCTTGGCATGCAGACAAATTTCTTCTCCATATGAATTAGAAACTTCAAAATCACATACCTCATCTTAAATGGACACAAACTTTTGATCAACACCAAAATTTTCACCATCATTCAAAGAAATGCACTGGGAGTCATAGAAATCTTTACACAAAGATCCTTCACCGTCAAGACAAATGTAAATTGGACACAAATCTTCAAGATCACCCTCATGTGCACATCCCTGGAATTCAGGAGTTAATAAATCTACAATTTGTTCACAGCTGAGTGAACAAGTCTCAACATTTTCATCACTACAGTTATATTCTTCACTTTTGTCATCATCAAAAAGAAATCCAAGGTCATCAGAGAATGAGAAATCAGAAACATTATCAGCACAGTCATTTGTTCCATCATTTCTTTGTTTATTTGAAATTATCTCCTCTTTTTCATAAAGTGGATTTGAAAATACCTGAAGTTCATTCATGGGCATACCTCCGCAAAATATCATCTGATCTTCTCTTAAAACTTCATCATACAATGGGTTTGAAAAAGTTTGGAAGCCATTTTCAAATGTACAAACCTCTTTTTCATCAACTGTATCTTCGTAGCCTTCAACTTGCTGCAAATCAAAATCCACAAATCCATCTTTACAATCTGAAAATTCACTGGATTCCTCATAACATGCACTGCTTTCCCTGTCACAATCTCTTATGCAAGAGAAATCTCTTGTACCTTCATCTTCATCATGCAAGCTATCATATGAGTCATTCTGACTTGCACATGTCTCATCTTCTATTGGATGCATCATTTGATCCTCATTTCCATACTCATCAGAAATACAACAATTGGATTCAACATTGATAGTTTTCTCATACCTTATTCCTTGGGATAACGCTTGAATGAAGTCAAAAGAGAAGCCTTCTGCCTTAATCCTTTTCTTCTGCTCCAATGTTTCTCCTTTGTTTTCTTCCTTCTAATCAGCAATAGTTAGTCTCTCTATCTCTTCTTCAGTAAGTCTCTTCATACAGTTTTGAGCAGGCACCTCAACAGAATGTGGCTCTGTATAATTGTCCTCAAAGTCATACAGGACCTGTTGTTCAGCCCTATGAATATTGTATTTCTGATTTGAAACATCATGCTGATAACCTTCATTCTCCGAAGGTGAGTACCTCCCCACAACATGGTAAAAGGTATTTGAAGTCAAATATATTGTGTGATCATCTCTATTGTTTCCCATCAGCATTCCCTCCTCCTGTATTCTTTGGGCTACAACACAATGATCTAGGGAATGTGGCCTATCACAAAATTCACAAAAGTAATTGTTACTTACCATATAGATTCCTTTATTGCTCAATGGATTAGGAGCTTCCTTGCCTCCAAGCCTAGCTGTTATAGGTTTCTCATCCTTCCAATCTATATTATAAGGCATGTCATGCAACCTCAGCCTCTCATTTCTTTTAGTACTCTCCTGTCTATACTGATAATTGTTGCTTTGTTGAGTTACCTTAGGATTGTCTCTTTTATCCATTATCCCTACAACCCTCCTATTGTTTTCAATTGTCTGTGCCATCTTCTGAGCCTCAGCCAAATCTCTTGGAAATTTATTTCTTAGCTCATACCCCATTTTAGGATCAAATGCATTCAAATAAACACTCAGTGCTACAGAATCTGGCAACCTTGATCCAAGAGGTATTTTATTTTGCAACTTATTGAATCTCTGATTGAAATAAAAAATTGTGTCATTTTGATCTTTCTGAATCCGTATTAATTCATGAAGAGCAGCATCTGGTGCATTTGGATTCCCATATTGCTCAAGGAATTGATCCTGAAATCCTTGGAGAGAATCAATAGACACAACTAGTAGACTATTGAACCAATCCCTGGCGTCTTCAATAAGTGATATCATGAACAGCCTCATGCGTAAATATTCATATGGCACATCCAAATCTTGGATGAAAGCATTGAAACTCCTTAAATGCTCTTCAGCTGTAATTGCATTACTCCCTGTAAACTTTGGAACAAGACCTCTCCAACTGCCATCCATTGGATAAGGGGATAATTGAATCCCTGCCAAATCAAACTATTTTATCATTGTTGTGTGTTGATGAGGGGGGGTGCTAGGTGGGTACTAATGCTGGTACGGTGGACCATTGCATTGTGTATGATAATATGGCACATACTCCTGACCATGAGGTGGCTATGCTGAGTGTATATTCTGTTGTGCATGATATGCATTGCCTCAATTGTGAAAATTTCCAATTGTACTACCAAGCATTTGAGGAATCCAATGCTTGCCTGCATTTGTGTACTCATTCATTCCATATATAAATTCCATTCTTCATCAAACCTTTTTTAGAGTCGCCACCTACTTTTCCAAAAGTAGGAAAATGATTATTTCTGATCTTCTCCCAGCGGAATCACCTTTTCTGAAACTTCTCAAATTACAACTTCTTCTTCAATGACTCTATATGATGGTCTTCAACCAAATTTTTTGATGTAATCCCCAGCGAAGTTGCCAATTTGTTAGCTCTCAAAAATGTAGGCGGAATGCCTCAAGAGGCTGCCAATCTCTTGATACGCTTTAGGGTAATAGACAAGGTCAAAAGCCTTTCATCCTTCTACGCTTCAGGTGCTGCAAGACCTAGGTGGGTGTACCTTTCTGAATGAAGCAGACTTGACTTATGATTACCCTTCTTGCAATGATTTGTCCACAATGGCAGATGGAAGTAAACAAATGAATTCAAACTTGATACAAATAGCAATAGCAAATCTTCTAATCTAAATCCTAAAATGTTCAATTAACAGATGTAAAGAAACTAAATGAATCAAATGATGAAATGTAGAGACCAGTGCCTTATTGGGTATGCGGAGTCAAATGAAATAGCAATGGGCAACTTATTCTGGCAAAAACTCAAATTGTTGGCATATGTTCTATCTATACTTGTATAAACATGCAAGATTGTGAGTACTAAGCTCTACTTTAATAATCCAGATGAATCTCCTTGATTACTATGGTCAACAAAAGGATTTAATCTCTTCTTGAGAGAACCAGTTAATTAACCACACAGATACAACAAATGTGCACTGATAAATTGAAAGTAAACTTGTTACATCAATTTAAACAACTCGAAAGAGTCAATCATGGAGATAGCTTAGCAATACTTTTTAATAAACTCAACAGACAATTGACACCAGAAATAACCTACCACATTAACTGACTTTCATTGAAATTGCCATCTGAAAACATGCAACATAGCCTCTGAAATGAGGACTTTATTCTACTATATCCCTCCTCTACCTACTGTATCTATCTAAAATCTGATATGATGATTCCTATTACAATCAGGAGTACACATTTATACACTAGCATTAGGAAAGTAAATCGCTTCAAAATCCATGTCGGCCCAAAATCCAAATCAGCCAACCATTATAATCGGGCAAATCCATGTCGGCCAGCAATAGTAATATAAGAACTCACATGTCAGCCACAGTGCTCAAGTTTTCGTTGATCATCCGCTGAGGCAATCACCAAAACAACCCTGGAGGTATGCCAAAGGCAACTATATCGCTATCACCCTGTGCTCCCTCTGTTTTGCCCTGACACTATGATGTTGGTGAGACATCTCACAGATTGCATTATGTTCTATCGATATGTATTTCTTTCGTGCTTTCCATTCACTGAGACATAAGGAGCTTCTCACTGAAATGCACTATGCTCTAATTCACTGTCTCTGTAACTTAATGGAATCAGAGAGACTCTATATAGATTACTTTTTGTTTCACTGAAAGTCTCCATCCATCATGTATGTCACCATGACATAAGGTTTATCTTACCGAAATGTGCCCATCATGTATGTCGTTGTAGCTTCCATCTGTCGGGGAGACCTCACGTAGACTACACAATGTTTCACCGAGGGTTCCCGTGAGCACACACCAGTTCACCAAGACAACATAAAACTCTCGCCGAAAGCCACATAATATGTTCAGGTCACCGAGACAATTCAACCCTCTCACCGATAGAGTCCATCATGCTTTATCGGCGAGACCCAAAGTAATCGCTGAGAGCTCACTCTGAATGTTATTAACTCTTACCAATATGTTCCCTTCCATCGTCGGTCGGCAAGACAAGAAGACTTCGCCAAGATATTGTATCAAATAAAATCTCTTACTGAAAAGCACCCCTTCATTGCCAGTCGGTAAGACAACAAGGTCTTGCCAAGACATTACAACAATAGCAATTAGTCATACCGATATGTCAATTCTTCCACCGGAGGTCGATAAGACAATAAGGCCTCGTTATAACCTCACACCAAACACAACAAGTTTGGCTGAAATGAATCCCTCGCATATGCTTGTCGGTCAAACCACAAGAGTTCGCTATGACCAATATCGACGCCACAACTCATGCTAAAATGTATATCATCCTCTGTCGCCAAGACCGTGAAGAAGTCCTATCGAATGGTGCCTACGAGTAAACTCCAATCGTCGTGACATCAAATAAGTCTTGCCGATAGGCAACACAGACTTATACATCGCAGAAAAACAATATGGATTGGAAAGACCCTTATTTCTTCATGCCGATAGGGACCATAATGTAAAAAATGCATGACCCAATGGAAACAATGGGACCATATGGAAAAAAATGGGTGAAATATGCACACGGTAGGACCAATCTGAAAATTTATGGGTGAGATCAACATGTAAAATCATCATATTTTTATAGTTCTAACATATAGTAACACTTAGAGAACACTATAACCAACTCCTTGTCAATAGAAGAGTTGTTAGAAGTAAAGCTACATACTGTAGGGAATGGTTCTGGTTAGGTGTTGGGTGATATAAAAAAAAAATTCATGCCTTTGTTGCTTAGCTAGGGAATGGTGTCGCTTATAACCTGAGATTGTAACAATGAAAAATAGACTCTTGATTTTCCTTCTAAAAAATCATCCTCTAGACAAATAATCTTTTCTCCCTCCTAATACAATGACCTATTCTTGATGACAAGTATAATGCACTTCTTATTTTAATTAATTATTGATGCAGGAGCATCTAGTGGTGTAAGGGCAATCTTGCATCACCCAAAAATAGTTAAATTTCAAGTTTCTCGATTTTTAGATTTTTTTACATTTTTGGATACCCTTTTCGTCATAATGAAACTCCTAACTTATGGTTTTTTATTTTCTATTCCTGGGTTGAAAGATATTGCAATTTTAGTTTCCCAAATTTGCACCTGAAAATCTTCCAAGTTAGATTTGAGGCACTTAAAGTTTCCAGAATGGCCTCGAAACTTTCTAAAATTGGCGTAGTAAATTTTAAGCGCGTTATTGACTTTGAGACCTTTCCAACGGTTCAAACGGTTCATGAATCAGAGTCCCGGATCAAAAGTTATGGCCCCGGGAAGTTGGCACACTTTCTAGAAGATACAATTGCAATTGTTCTTTTGAAATTTGAACTTCAAGTTGTAATTTTCGGTGCTAAACCGTCTAAATTCAAATTTGAATGTTGTTTTAGCTCCAAACTAAAGAGGAGCTCTATTTATGGGCGGGTTTCTAATTTTTTGGGTAGCTTTTGGGGGAACAAGCTCGCATATTGCGAAAGGGTTATTCTATAGCTTTTTGTAACTTGCATGTGTTGTAGAAATTGGGGATTTGAGATCCTCTGCATGTAAGAAGCTCCATTTTCTGAATAATAAAATTATTCACTTGTTTGTGGGTTATTTTCTAAGTCTCGGGTTGTGCCCTCATCAAGTGGTATTAGAGCCAGGTTTTCTTGAGCATGTGGACAGATCGCTGATCGTGAGGTAGTTCGCACCAGGACCATGGTTGTGGGTCGAGGTCAAGAAAAATGCCTCCAAGAGTGATGCCTGGTAGGTGTAGTGGTGCCAGAGGTGGTCGAGGTGGCATAAATGCTAGTGGAAGAGATGCACTGGCAGCCCTCTAGAGACAGATTGATGAGTTACAAGAGCAATTGAGAAGAGGGTTAAACCCGGTGGAGGAAAGTGAGGATGAAGGAGAGGAAGAAGGTTCAAATGTAGAAGAGGAAGAAGAAGAAATTGATCAAGACCAAATGCAGCTAATAAGGGCCATTTCAAAGATCAGGAAAAGAC
>VDFB02281492.1:14621709-14651557 GCA_007258455.2 Sequoia sempervirens | reverse complement strand
AAGTTTCAAGGTCGTTCTAGGAACTCTAAGTGCCTCAAATCTAACTCAAAAGATTTTCAGGTGTAAATCTGGAAAACTAAAACTGCAATATCTTTCAACCCAGGAATAGAAAATAAAAACCATAAGTTGGGAGTTTCATTATGACAAAAAGGGTATCCAAAAATGTAAAAACATCTAAAAACTGAGAAACTTTAAATTTAACTATTTTTGGGTGATGCAAGATTGCCCTTACACCACTGGATGCTCCTGCATCAATTATACACTTCTTTGATTGTAAACCTTTACTACTTGTCAAAAAAATGTTTCCTATATTTAACCAAACATTTACCATGAACAAGATCACACAATGGAGGTACTTTGGAGAGAGATCTCAATCCATCTATAGTAAATGGAATGTTGACACTCGAGCAAAGAGCACATGTGAAGGAAATGGCTATCCAGCCCTCAAAATGGCATGGGGCATCTGATGCCCCATGCACCTACATACTCTAATTGCCCATGCATACTCTGACTATCCATGTGCCATTTTCCAACAGACTGATAATTCAATGCAGTAGCCATATTTGTCAGCTTTTTTTTACTGTGCCCAATATATGGGAACTATATATATAATATGCTTTCTAATATTTTAATATATATAATATGTTTTTTAATATTTTTAATGTTCTCTAAATTTATTAATTAATTTATGATGAAAATATATATTTGGTAAATATATTAATTTATGATAAAAACATATATAGTATATTTTAATAGTAAATAGTATAATATTAAAATTATATATTTAATATATATATATTAAATATATATTTTTTCTATACATTGATATATATATAAATATATATTTTTAATATATATATGTATATATATATACATATATATTTTTAATATATATATGTATATACATATATATGTATGTATGTATATATGTGTATGTATATATATACATGTGTGTGTGTGTGTGTATATATATATATACGTATATGTATATGCATATATATAATATGTTTCCTAATATTTTAATATATATTAAAAATATTAAATATATATATTAATATAAATTAATATATAATTTTAAATTTATACTATTTACTATTAAAATATATTATATGTGTTTTTATCATAAATTAATTAATAATTAAAAAATTATATAATATATAATATAATATAAATATTTTAATTATAATATATAATAAAATATATAATATAAATATTGATTAAAAAATATTATATGTTCTCTAAATTTATTAATTAATTTACTATATATGTTTTCATCATAAATTAATTAATACATTTGGAGAACATTTAAAATATTAAAAAACATATTATATATATTAAAATATTAGAAAACATAATATATATATAGTTCCCATATATTGGGAATGGTAAAAAAAACTAACAATGGTTGTTGCACTGAATTGTCAGTCTATTGGCGGATGGCGCACAGGCAGTCAGAGTATGCACGGGTGGTCAAAGTATGTAGGTGCATGGGGCATTAGATGCTCCATGTCATTTTGAGGGTTGGATAGCCATTTCCCCTCATTAATAACTGCGTGTTGATATCAAGCTTCCATGTGATGGATTTGACAGAGGGATGTCAAATCTTAGGATCTTGGGCCTTGCCACATACCTTCTAGGGTATGTTTCAACAGCCAAATTCTGTCAATATATTTAAAAGTCTTCAAATCTCGCTAGAAGGTACTCAAGGCATCACCAAACATGTCCTTTTGATCATCTGCAATCGAGGACATAGATGTTCTCTAGAGGGGGTAGATTTATCCCCGATTGATGTCAGATTTAAGTTATTTTTCCTTTTTTGAAAGCATTAGTGGTTGGTGAGTTTTAGAGCTAGAAAAATTACAAAACCTCTCATAGAGTAGTAGCCTTCCTTCTTCCTTGATTCACTAATGGAGACAGGTAGGATAAATAGGCGGCTATTTTTTCCAATTGTTCCATGAGAGGCCAAAATTAGGGACAAGGTACAAACTATGCAATTACACCAGGTTTTCGAGATTGACTACACAATGGCCCATTTTGTGATACACAATATTTGCGGCTAAAGTATGCTGATGGGACTGAGGAAAGGGTTATTCATTGGTACAATCTTGTTTCAACCCTTATGTCAAACATTATGGACATTGTGTAGGAGCCAAATATTGTTCACCCAATTGGGGTGCAACTTATTCATGATGACCTATATAACCTTAACAGGTGGAATATGGCTCTGCAAGGATATGACATCAACTAGGGTAACACAATGATAGGGGGCTTATTTACATTGGATATGCTACGCACTTCTCCCGCAGCTGAAAGAATTTATAAGGCCATGCAATCGGAGCTCGCGGTAGGGAACAAGGGGCTCTTTAGTATGGCTCTCTATTAGCACGCCTATGAAATCAATGTGGAGTTGGGCACAAGATGTGATGAAGTATTCAACTCTATTAGACTCTTGATATTCCATGCCTAGGATTGGGCTCCAACCCTACCACAAGCCTACATCCAAGGGTTGCAACAACAAGCAAAAACAGAGGGAACTCAAGAACCGGAGGAGGAGCAAGGAATGGGGAAATGGCTATTCAGCCCTCAAAATGGCATGGAGCATCCAATGCCCCATGCACCCGTATACTCTGACCACCCATGCATACTTTGACCACTCGTGCATCATCCACCAACAGACTGATAATTCAGTGCAACAGCCATATTTGTCAAAAAAAAATTACCGTGCCCAATATATGGGAACTATATATATTATGTTTTATAATATTTTAATATATATAATATGTTTTTTAATATTTTAAATGTTCTCTAAATTTATTAATTAATTTATGATGAAAACATATATAGTAAATTAATTAATAAATTTAGAGAACATATAATATTTTTTAATTGATATTTATGTTATATATTTTATTATATATTATAATTAAAATATTTATATTATATAATTTTTTAATTATTAATTAATTTATGATGAAAATATATATTTGGTAAATATATTAATTTATATTAATATATATATTTAATATGTTTAATATATATTAATATATTAGGAAACATATTGTATATATACATACATATATATACACACACACACACATATATTTAATATGTTTAATATATATTAATATATTAGGAAACATATTGTATATATACATACATATATATCTATACATATATATACATACATATATATACACACACATATGTATATGTATATATATGGCCATTGCACTGAATTGTCAGTCTGTTGGCAGATGGCGCACGAGCGGTCAGAGTATGCAGGTGCATGGGGCATCAGATGTCCCATGCCGTTTTGAGGGTTGGATAGTCATTTCTCCTCATTAATACTACGTCTTGATATCAATCTTCCATGTGATGGATTTGACAGAGGGATGTCAGATCTTAGGATCTTGAGCCTTGCCACATACCTTTTGGGGTATGTTTCAACAACCAAATTTTGTCAATATATTTAAAAGTCTTCAAATCTCGCCAGAAGGTAGTCAAGGCGTCACCAAACATGTCCTTTCAATCATCTACAATCAAGTACGTAGATATTCTCTGGAGGGGGTAGATTTATCCCTGATTGATGTCAGATTTAAGTTGTTTTTCCTTTTTTGAAAGAATTAGTGGCTGATGAGTTTTAGCGCTAGAAAAATTGCAAAACCTCTCATAGAGTAGTAGCCTTCCTTCTTCCTTGATTGGCTAATGGAGATAGGTAGGATAAATAGACGACTATTTTTTCCAATCGTGCCATGGGAGGCAAAAATTAGGGGCAAGGTACAAACTATTCAATTACACCAGGTTTTTGAGATTGACTACACAATGGCCCATTTTGTGATACACAATATTTGCGGGCCCAAAGTATGCCAATGGGACCAAGGAAAGGGTTATTCATTGGTACGATCTTGTTTTGACCCTTATGTCAAACATTATGGACATTATGTAGGAGTCGGATATTGTTCACCCAATCAGGGTGCGACTTATTCACGACGACCTGTATAACCTTAGCAGATGGAATATGACTCTGCAAGGATATGACATCAACCAGGGTGATGTAATGATATGGGGCTTATTTACATTGGATATGCTACACAATTCTCCTACGGGTAAAATAATTTATAAGGCCATGCAATTGGAGCTCATGATAGGGAACATGGGGCTCTTCAGTAGGGCTCTATTAGCATGCCTATGAAATCAATACGGATCTAGCCACAAGATGTGATGAAGTATTCAAATCTATTAGACTCTTGATATTACATGCCTAGGATTGGGCTCCAACCCTATCACAAGCCTACATCCAAGGGTTGCAGCAACAAGCACCAACAGAGTGAACTCAAGAACCAGAGGAGCAAGGAATGGGAAATGGCTATCTAGCCCTCAAAACAGCATAGAGCATTCGATGCCCCATGCACTTGCATACTTTGACCACCCGTGCCTACTTTGACCACTCGTGCGTCATCCGCCAACAGACTAATAATTCAGTGCAACGGCCATATTTGTCAAAAAAAATTTACCGTGCCCAATATATGGGAACTATATATATTATGTTTTCTAATATTTTAATATATATAATATGTTTTTTAATATTTTATCCATTCTCTAAATTTATTAATTAATTTATGATGAAAACATATATAGTAAATTAATTAATAAATTTAGAGAACATATAATATTTTTTAATCAATACTTATATTATATATTATAATTAAAATATTTATATTATATTATATATTATATAATTTTTTAATTATTAATTAATTTATGATGAAAATATATATTTGGTAAATATACTAATTTATGATAGAAACACATATAATATATTTTAATAGTAAATAGTATAATATTAAACTTATATATTAATTTATATTAATATATATATTTAATATTTTTAATATATATTAATATATTAGGAAACATATTATATATATGCATACATATATACACACACACACACACACACACATATGTATATGTATATATATGGCCATTGCACTGAATTGTCAGTCTATTGGTGGATGGCACATGGGCGGTCAAAGTATGCAAGTGCATGGGGCATCAGATGCCCCATGCCATTTTGAGGGTTGGGTAGCCATTTCTCCTCATTAATACTACGTGTTGATATCAAACTTCCATGTGATCGATTTGACAAAGGGATGTTAGATTTAGGATCTTGGGCCTTGCCACATACCTTCTGGGGTATGTTTCAACAACCAAATTCTATCAGGGGTATGTTTCAACAACCAAATTCTATCAATATATTTAAAGTCTTTAAATCTCACTAGAAGGTACTCAAGGCATCACCAAACATGTCCTTTCAATCATCTACAATCAAGTACGTAGATATTCTCTAGAGGGGGTAGATTTATCCCCGATTGATGTCAGATTTAAGTTGTTTTTCCTTTTTTGAAAGCATTAGTGGCTGGTGAGTTTTAGCGCTAGAAAAATTGCAGAACCTCTCATAGAGTAGTAGCCTTCCTTCTTCCTTGATTGGCTAATGGAGATAGGTAGGATAAATAGGCGGCTATTTTTTCCAATCGTGTCATGGGAGGCCAAAATTAGGGGCAAGGTACAAACTATGCAATTACACCAAGTTTTTGAGATTGACTACACAATGGCCCATTTTGTGATACACAATATTTGCGGCCCCAAAGTATGTTGATGGGACTAAGGAAAGGGTTATTCATTGGTACGATCTTGTTTTGACCCTTATGTCAAACATTATCAACATTATGTAGGAGTCGACTATTGTTCACCTAATTGGGGTGCAACTTATTCATGATGACCTATATAACCTTAACAGGTGGAATATGGCTCTGCAAGGATATGACATCAACCAGGGTGACATAATGATACGATGCTTATTTACATTGGATATGCTACGCACTTCTCCCCCAGCTAAAAGAATTTATAAGGCCATGTAATTAGAGCTCGCAATAGGGAACATGGGGCTCTTCAGTAGGGCTCTCTATTAGCACACCTATGAAATCAATATGGAGTTGGCCACAAGATGTGATGAAGTATTCAACTCTATTAGACTCTTGATATTGCATGCCCAGGATTGGGCTCCAACCCTATTGCAAGCCTACATCCAAGGGCTGCTGCAACAAGAACCAACAGAGGGAATTCAAGAACTGGAGGAGGAGCAAGGAATGGGGAAATGGCTATCCAACCCTCAAAATGGCATGGAGCATCCAATGCCCCATGCACCTGCATACTCTAACCACCTATGCATACTTTGACCATTCGTGCATCATCCACCAACAGACTGATAATTCAGTGCAACAACCATATTTGTCAATTTTTTGTTACCACGCCCAATATATGGGATCTATATATATTATGTTTTCTAATATTTTAATATATATAATACGTTTTTTAATATTTTAAATGTTCTCTAAATTTATTAATTAATTTATGATGAAAATATATATTTAGTAAATATGTTAATTTATGATAGAAACACATATAATATATTTTAATAGTAAATAGTATAATATTAAAATTATATATTAATTTATATCAATATATATATTTAATATTTTTAATATATATTAATATATTAGGAAACATATTATATATATGCATACATATACACACATACACATATGTATATGTATATTTATAGTCGTTGCACTGAATTGTCAATCTATTGGCGGATGGCACAAGCGCGGTCAGAGTATGTAGGTGCATGGGGCATCGGATGCCCCATGTCGTTTTGAGGGTTGGATAGCCATTTCCCCTCATTAATACTACGTGTTGATATCAAGCTTCCATGTGATGGATTTGACAAAGGGATGTCAAATCTTAGGATCTTGGGCCTTGCCACATGCCTTCTGGGGTATGTTTCAACAACCAAATTCTGTCAATATATTTAAAAGTCTTCAAATCTTGTCAGAAGGTACTCAAGGCGTCACCAAACATGTCCTCGATCATCTACAATCGAGTACGTAGATATTCTTTGGAGGGGGTAGATTTATCCTCGATTGATGTCAAATTTAAGTTGTTTTTCCTTTTTTAAAAACATTAGTGGCTGGTGAGTTTTAGCGCTAGAAAAATTGCAGAACCTCTCATAGAGTAGTAGCCTTCCTTCTTCCTTGATTGGCTAATGGAGATAGGTAGGATAAATAGGCGACAATTTTTTCCATTCGTGCTATGGGAGGCCAAAATTAGGGGCAAGGTACAAACTATGCAATTACACCAAGTTTTTGAGCTACACAATGGCCCATTTTGTGATACACAATATTTGTGGCCCCAAAGTATGTTGATGGGACCGAGGAAAGGGTTATTCATTGGTACGATCTTGTTTCGACCCTTATGTCAAACATTATGGACATTATGTAGGAGCCGAATATTGTTCACCCAATTGGGGTGCGACTTATTCACGATGACCTGTATAACCTTAACAGGTGGAATATGGCTCTACAAGTATATGACATCAACCAGGGTGACTCAATGATAGAGGGCTTATTTACATTGGATATGCTATGCACTTCTCCTGCGGTTGAAAGAATTCATAAGGCCATGCAATTGGAGCTCGCAATAGGGAATATGGGGCTCTTCAGTATGGCTCTCTGTTAGCATGCCTATGAAATCAATACGAAGCTGGCCACAAGATGTGATGAAGTATTCAGCTCTATTAGACTCTTGATATTACATGCCCAGGATTGGGCTCCAACCCTATCACAAGCCTACATCCAAGGGCTACAACAAGCACCGACAGAGGGAACTCAAGAATCGAAGGAGGAGCAAGGAATGGGGAAATGGCTATCCATCCCTCAAAACGACATGGGGCATTTGATGCCCCATGCACCTGCATACTCTGACCGCATGTGCACCATCTACCAACAAACTGACAATTCAGTGCAGTGGCCATATTTGTCAGTTTTTTTTACCCTACCCAATATATTTGTCTAGACTTGAGCCTAATATTGTTCATTTTCTTAGGTGTTTAGTCTACCAAGGGATTTTGATTAGTGGCATACTTATGCATATTTTTTTAGCTCATCCTAAATACCTAACTTGAGATATATTGAAGTCCTTCAAACACCTTTTTTGGTCTTTCCCTTATGCCCAAGATGCTTGGAAGTGGACCCAAGTATTTTCTCTCCCTTTCATCCAATATTTTCTTCTTAGTGGGCTACATTGTTTTGAGATACAACTCCCTAGTCGAGTCATATTACTATAATTTGTAATTTCTTTAGAGCTTGCATTTTGGTTTAGCATTGAAAGGTTAGAAATTGTCCCATTTTTAATGCAAAATCTATAGATTGTTTTTTTTTTTGTCTTAATGAGAAAGATTGTGTATTTACCTATGTTTATTTTTACATGCAAGCACCAACAAAGAAGGTGGTGTTGGAATTCTAGCACCTATAGGACCTCCTCAATGACTAGTTGAGTGCTTCATGCACTATGAGTAAAGTTCCAATTGATGGTAACACTCAAAGATCATTACAACCAACTCCCTACTAATAGAAGAGTTACTAGAAGTAGAACTATATACCATAGGGGAATGGTTCTAGTTAGGTATTGGGTGATATCAAGACATTTGTCATGCCTTTCTCACCAAGTTAGGGAATATTGGTGTCGCTTATAACATGGGATTATTAAAATAGAAGAAAGGTTCTTAATTTTTTTTCAAAAAAGTCATCTGTTTGGGTGGTTTCTACACAAGATAATCTTCCCCTCTCTCTTAATAGAATGACCTATAGACAAAAAGTATAATGTATTTTGATTAATCATACATTTCTTCCTTATTGTAAACCTTCCATTTTAACGTTTCTCATATTCAACCAAACATTTACCATGAACAAGATCACATAATGGAGGTACTTTTGGAGAGAGATCTGGATTCATCTACAATAAATGGAATGTTGACACTCGAGCAAAGAGCACATGTGAAACCCTTTGCTTCCCCAAAGGTTAACATCTCATGGTTGGCATCCCTTGATGAGACAACACTCGCCATGGTATCCCTTTGCACCGACAAAGCATGGCAGGAGTACCAGATGATCAAATCATTCAAGCACATGGCACAAACCATATAGTTAGTGGCCCACAGTTCTATGACAAGACCACTCCCAACTCATAAAAAACAAAACCATACCCTTGCCCACCAAAAGAGAAATGAAAGGAAAACAAAAGCAAAGAGATTGTGACATGTGGTAGAGAAGATCTCAACTCCAAGTAAGTAAACCTGAAAATTTGAGGAGCGAATAGACGCTATATTCACATGGGAGCGTCGTACGAGCGTGGGGTAGCCGCGTGCACACGGTATACTTGGCGTCTTTGAATATATGCGGTGCTAAGCCTCGAAACCAAGTTACGTAAAATGTGGCCTAACTTTCTTCTCTTTCTATCACGTCACGTCTGCTGTCTAATCGCCGTGTTTTTTTGACTTAGGAACTGCAAGTTGCGCGCACATGCCAAGTTGGGTTAGGCAAATGAAGAGGAAGACGCGGGTGGTACGGCCGGTGGGCCGCGCAGGTCCAGAGGAGAAGAGAAGAGAAGGGGGCGGAATAAGGTGGGCCGCGGCGGAGGGCGACGTCTTGCCTCTTTTTCCCGTCTCCGTGTTGGGGGGAGTTTTGAATGTAAGGAGCAGATTGCTGGAGATTTGGGTGTGGGCGTCTCGACAAGAAAAGCTGCGTATGTGGATTTTGAAATGAATGAGCATTTAATGACATGATATAGGGGAGAGGACCCAGTACTGAGCATGTTTCAATAGTTGTGATAGTAGTTGTTTATATAATGCCTAATATTTTTATCAATATTAGACTAATAGTTGTGACTTTAAAGTTGTTAGTGTTGATGATAACTATCCATAATTAAACAAAATGTATTCCTTTGATCTAAAAAGCAATCAATCATGTGATTCCACATCAGCGCTCAATAAAACATGCTGTGAATTCACAAGTATTGGTCTCACTTTTTTTTTGGGTCTTTTTGGACACCTTGACAAAAAGCATGCTGATGTGGCCCTGAAACCTTAGTTATAAGCAGGGGACTTGCCATGTAAGTTGTTGTAAGAAATTGGGAGTGATTTGAAATTTCCACGTAGGATAATTAGAAGCGCGAAGTTAGGGTGCACAACTACTGGGTCCTTTCCCCTAGAATGACTAGTAAATAGGGAGTCATATTTGTGTTAAAAGAATGGTTTTTTCTTTTTTTAGGGTTGGATAAAGCGATGGTAGGGACATGGTGTTGGTATGTGAGGGAGAAGCTAATCTCTCGTCAAAACACACCTCTCTATGGCATGATAACATAAAACCCATCTCTCCATGACAATATAATTGTGAGATAAGACTAACGAATAGATGTTGACAGACGTTTAGGTGCGTGTCATTTGGAGTGTCGTCACTTGTTTTGTCGCAAGAAAAAGTGACAACGCCAGTAGGTTTTAAAAGTCCTAATTTGGAATGGACAAAAAGCCCAAAACATTGCCATTTTCGACATTTACATTTTGGAGGTTGTTGGAGAGCTCAAAAGGGAGTTGCAGGCATTCAAAGGCCAAAGTAGAGCGGTCACTCTCGCTACCAAAATGCATTTGACAACTGCGAGCAACTAGCTAGCAGGTACGTATATCTGCCAAAAATATATGCCATTTTGCTATTTTTCCTAAGAACTATGAAGAATTGAATGGCTATTCGTTGCGACGATGTGTTTTCATTGACGGGTTTCCAAGGGTTTTCCTTGCGAAAAGGGGTTTTCATTTGAAATGCATAGTTGTTTATGTGCTTTTGTGTTGAGGGTTTTTAAATTGTTCTGTTTTAATGTTCTCACAACACAAAACTTTTTGAGGAAGTCGAATGAGTGATATATATTTTAATGTTCTCACAACATAAAACTTTGTGTTAAGGGTTTTTAAATTGAAATAGTAGTGGAATAACGTTTAGAGAAACCATAAACCATGCAAAATATATAACCATGTTGGAAAATGCTATGTGGGTTCTACAATTAAATGATATATTTTTAAAATCACATAAAGCCCATAACGTCGCCATTTTCGGCATTCTCATTTTAAAGGTTGTTGACGAGCTCGAAGGGAGTTGTAGGGGTTTAGAGGTCGAAGCAGAGTGGTCATTCTCCCTACCAAAACACGTGACAAGTGCAAGCAGCTAGCTAGTAGGTATGTATATTTGCCAAAAATATATGCCATTTTGCCATTTTTCCTAGGGACTGTGAAGAATTGAACAACTATTTGAATTGCGAAGATGGGTTTTCATTGGTAGGTTTCCAAGGGTTTTCATTTGGCTTCAGTGTGTAAAGGGTTTTACAACATTATGTGTGTTGGAGGTTTCATAAATCATGTACTCACCTCCCACCATGTTTTCCAACCTACAATCATATTATGCATGTATATTTGGATCATATGAATAAATTGAAACACAATTTTTACTCTGCATAAGACTTGTTATAAATTTTGAAGGTTCCTTTCATTAGATTCGTATTGTCTAAATAACAAAATCTTTTCAAGACATTCATACTGTTTTTGAAAATTCTAGATTGCAAAACACTAGGTTTTACGAAACTAGCAACCCACATAATGTTTTAAAACCCTTTACAAGTAACAACCTAATCAGTTAGAAACCCCTCACCTTAATTTGGTGGTTTTTACATATTCCCCACCTACAACTCTGCACCTTACTCTCCAACCTTTTGCTTTCAACCTACAAAATGAAAAAAATGACAACACAAAGTGTTATTGGTTGTTGGAAAACACTAAGTTTTTATAAAATGGTGCCTTTCATTACATTCGTACTATCTAAATAACAAAAGCTTTTCGAGACATTCATATTGTTTTGTAAAATTCTAGGTTGGAAAACACTGGGTGTTATAAAACCTGCAACCCACATACTATTCTAAAACCCTTTACAAGTAACAACCCAATTGGTTAGTCACCTCTCACCTCAATTTTGTGTGCTTTGTGATTTTCTTGAAAACCTTTTGTGAATTAGATAGTAAGAATGTAATAAAATTGGAAAACACATGGTATTATGAAACTTGCAACCCACATAGTGTTGTAAAACCCTCTACACGTAACAACCCAATTGGTTAGTCACCCCTCATGTCAATCTAGTTAGTTTTATGAAACCCCCACCTGCAACTCCTCCCCGTGCTCTTCGCCACTTAGCTTTGAACACAAATGATGAAATAAATGGAAAACCACATTGCGTTTTCCAACTTGCAATTATATTATACATTTATTTTTTAAATCATATGAGGAAATTGAAATACAATTTTTAGTGGAAGAGTTTCTTTAAATTGTGAAGGTGAATGAACTTCACTACATTCTTTCTATCTACAAAACTAGATTTTTTCATTAGAATCATGTTGTCTACATATAATTCTTCCAAACTAATAACTTTTAATTTTCCTACAACACATTGCACCAAAATTGCCTTGTCCATCAAAATTTCCTCTAAAACTTCCCTAACATTATTATCCTTTTTAGAAAGAAAACATAATAATTTGAATAATTTTCCTCTTGAAGCACAACTTTTGATGCATTTTCAATCAATGTTCACCATACTTTGACTAACTCCACTTTTATCTAATTCAATTGAAATGAGGAAAGTGGAGTTCGCCAAGGTATGGTGATAATTGATTGGAATGCATCAGTAGTTGTGCCTAAAGAGCAAAAATATTCAAATTCCTATGTATTCTTTCTGAAAGGATAAAAATTTTAGGGAAGTTGTAGAGGAAATTTTGATGGACAAGACAATTTTGGTGCACATGTCATAAGAAAATAAGAAATTATTAGTTTGGCAAGTAACATTTATGAAGCTTCAGAACTAATAGATAAAGCAGTTATTACAGTTCATAGTGGAAACTATATTGTGTTGTAGAAGTTATTCATGATAGAATTTACTTGTTCAACTCCACCCATAGCACCATCTCACTTTTTTTGCATACAAAAATTCTTTTGCAATACAAAAACTCTTTAGTTTGTCCACTTGTGCATTGCAATTTTCCCATTGCATATACTGCACATGCACCTTCCTCAACTTCTCAAGAGCATGAAGGATCTCTTCAGTCAATACATTATCTATCTCACTCTGCTCTGCTTCTTTTCAAGTGTTTTTAGTGAAGATTCCCCTTTCATTGTATGCATTATAGTACCTATTGCCTCTGGTTCTGCATTACCATTTTCCCATTGCACATACTGCACATGCTCCTTTTTCAACTTCTCAATAGTTGGAACAATCTCTAAAGTCAATACATTATCTATCTCATTCACTTTGGTCTGCTTCTTTTCAAGTGTTTTTAGAGAAGATTCCTTTTCCATTACATACTTTCTACTACCTATTGCTCAAGTTCTATGTTGCCATTTTCCCATTGCGCATACTACACATGCACCTTCCTCAACTTCTTAACAGTAGTGAGAATCTCTTCAATCAATACATTATCTTTTATTTATCTCATTCAATGTGGTCTGCATAAATTTCGAAGGTGATCTTCATTACATTCTTACTGTGTACTAAATAAAAGTTCTTCATTATGTTCGTGTTGTCTATATATAATTGCATGTTGGAAAACACTGGGTGTCTAATCAAATTGAGTTGAGCAATGACAAACCAATTGGGTTGTTACTACATTAATTAGAAAAGGTTTTGATTACATTCATACTATTTTGTAAAAGTGCAAGTTGCAAAACACTCGGTGTTATTAAAGTCGCAACTGACACACTCTTGTAAAACCCTCTACATGTAACAACCCAATTGGTTAGTCACCTCTCAGCTCAATTTGGTTAGTCTTATGTATTCCCCACCTGCAACTCCTTGTGCTCTTCACCCTTTAGGTTCGAGCATGCAGAATGAAATAACACATTCTAGTGTTTTCCAACTTGTAATTATTTTGTGCATTATAATATTTAAACACTTGTCCTTGAAAAACAATACTTATTACAATTTAGAATGCATGTCTTACTCACATCAGCTTGTAATGCCAGTGGGCACACAAAATCCAAAGAAAGGGATAGCTTATCATGCAATACAACAGATCAACAAGTTTCACGGTGAAACTCTTGCCCACAACATGAGAAACATAATCTGGCAGTGTCGTTATATCCTTGCTTACATCATTGTAATGTTTGCTCCCGTCTGTCGATTTCGTCACTTTTACCCCCATCTAAGTAGGCCCTACACTACACCGTCCCATAATGTTATGTATGTTTCTATGTATGGTTTTATACATTTTTATATGTTACATGCCTATGTGAGGTGTGTTTTGTCAGAAGATTAGCTATTTTTTTTGGTCAATCAAGGTGATCACCAAGGTTTTTGTTGACTTCTTAACCTTTATTCTTGCATAACTAATGCACATCGCGATTTGCAATCAATGCATCTTGCAATAATTTGTATGTTTTCAGTCATCTATACAAGTAATGGTTCAGTTTACAATATCATTGAACAATGGTTACGATACCAATATTTGTCATTTAGGTACATTAATTGAGAGATACGAGATATAAAAAAAAGTTTGATAGTGGTACATGGTATCCTTCTAGTTTGTCTTCTCTGCCCTTATTGATTATTGCAAGTTATGGCCTCTACCATATGGCATGAGAGATGAGTTTTTCATATATCTGAATGAACGTTCAGTGCTTCATAGTTCCAATAGAATGACAAAATAGCAAATATAATTGTTGATATATATTACTAGTATTAGTGATAGGTTAAATTGGAAATTAAATTCACATTGTACAGTTTAATATTTTTGTTTGTTGTATGTACAAGTTCGCATGTTGCAGTCAACACAACATATAATCCAATATTGGTGAAATTTGGAATAAAATGAATTCTTTGTAGCACCAAATATCTTTAATTTTCCTATTTAATCTATCACTAACACTTGTCTTCCTTCCAAGTGGTTGATATATTTGAGGAAACAAAATTGAATAAAACAAGGGTAGGTGGATTGAGGATGCTTTAGGAGTCATGAATCGTCTACACTAAATATAGGTGATTCTAGCTATCATAGATTGAATTGCAAGTGTATTGGATAGTTAAATTTCTAAAATTTATTTTTCATTTAGAAGTTTTGATTTATTTATAGATGAGATGCTTACTTTGGGGAATGAAATTTTTTCTGTTAAATAAAATAAATGTTACATTATTATGTGCCTATTATATCCCAAAATTTTACGTGAAGGATGTTTCTTCCTTGAAGTGTGAGTGTTACATGGGAAATGCTCAAAACAATAGATAACGATGATATTGCACCCTTTTAATTATCCTCCTCACAATTGATTTGTGTTAATTTTAGGATGATTAATCCAACACTACATTGGTATGATTTATCTCCCAAAATAGAATAGGAGCCTTTGGATCCTTGGTAATTAGATTAGACATATTTGTAAAAGAACATAATATTTATCATTTTACATTAGAGTATTTCTCCATTTAAATTATGTACCTTTGTTCAGTTATGAAGCATCTTTGCATAGTTGGGTTTCATAAGGTTATGATTAAGGAACATTGTTATTGTTATTGTTTTTACTTAGTACAATATACCATACAAAATACCAAGGTGAGGCCATAATAACACTCAAATGACCATTAGGCTTCCCAACTTTTGTATTGGAATTGTTGTTCTATAAACACAATACAAATTTTTTGTAAACACAATGTGTTTTGCAATGCAAAAGTCTATTTGCAAATATGATTATTCCTTGTTTCCCATTTTGGAGCTTTAGAAACACAATGTGTTGTCAACTATACAAACTCTTATGTCATGCTCTCCCTACATTGTGAAGTGTGTACTATGAAGTGCACTATGTATTGATGGTTAATAGAGTTCGCCTTTAATGAGAAATGTGTTATTTGATAAAATAGAACCCCATCTATATGTTTGTATATCTGCATTTCATGACAAAGCTTGGGTATAAGTAAAGGCAGGCTTCAAAACACATTGTGTTTCCCAACTTGCACTACACAACGTTAATCATTGTCAACAAGTTTATTCATTATTGCCAATAATGGCAAGAAATTGGTCTTCTTGCTATTTGTAATGCACACCTACATATACGGGCTTAAAAACCACAAGGGATTGGGTATGTTGTGACATGGAGATTGACAAATGTAGTGTTTTATGAAGCATGCATTTTTTATATCACATAGACTAATCTGGTTTAACTGTCTACCCTGAAGCTTGGTCCATGCCATTAAGTGTAGTTGACAAATGACAATGTGTTTTCAAACCTCATATCTATGTAAGGACATTCATAGCTGAACATATAACAATTGAATTGGTTAGTCACACATGAGCTCAATTTGGACAGTTTTCCTCATTTGTGATAGTTATGGACTAAACATTAAAATTAAAAAATTAAAAAACCCTCCACAAAAAAGCACATAATCAACTTTGCTTATCAAATCAAATCCCCTTTTTGCAATGAAAACCCTTGGAAACCCATCAATGAATATCGCTTTTTGCAACGATTGTCTATTCAGTTCTTCAAAGTCCATAGGCAGAATGGAAAAATGGAGTATATTTTTGGCAGATATGCATATGTGTTAGCTAGTTGCTTGTGCTTGTTACATGTGTTTTGGTAGTGAGAGTGGCTGCTCTACTTCAACCTCCAAATGACTCGAACTCCCTTCCGAGGTCCCCAACAACCACCAAAATGTGAATGTCAAAAGTGGTGACATTTTTCACTTTTTTATGAATTTCAAATTATGTTTTTTAAAACATTATGATAGTTATGATGCATCTAACATGTGTTTTTGTAGGGAGAATAGCCTTGTCCAATGGGTAGAAGCTAATATCCCTACAAAATATAGTAAAATCAAGCTATTATCCCTAAAAATATATGTCTTGGACATGATAACATAATCAAACATGTCTTATCCCTAAAAAGGGGCAATACATTATCATATGTAAGTCATGCGGTTTTGTAGAGAGATCAACTTTTGCAATTGGATGCGAATTTTCTCCATAGAAGAATGCATGTCAAAGGCATCATAACATAAAAAAATGTGTTAAAACATACAAAAAGACATACACCACATGATGGGACAACATAGTGCAAGGCCTCCCAAGACGGGGGATAAAAGTGACGAATTTGGCAAACAGAAGGAAACATCACGACGACGGAAGCGGGGAGATAATGGTGTCATCAGGTCATTTTTCCCATTTTTTGTTGATCATGATGTCATGTCCAATCGTCATAATTGTTGTTGGGGCCAATGTTTTTAGAATCTTTTCATCAGATAGCTTCTCGCGCAAGCCATTGAGTTATTTTATGGTTGAACCTCGCTGACCCGATGGCTTGTGCGAGAAGCTATCCTTTTCACTAAATTATGTGCACCCAATGGGCATTTAAGGAAAACTAATGTGAGTAAGGTCTGCATTCTAAATTGTAATAAGTATTTTTTTTTAGAAGATGTGTTAAAAAATGATATTGTACATAATAATTGGGGGTTAGAAAATAAGTTGTGTTGTGAGTTCTTGCATTCTGCACGTTGAAATCTAAAGGTTTGAGAGCATGGGGTGTAGTGATAACTTTAAGAAACCCCCTTTCAAGAAAAGATCTAAAATCTTGGTGAATCTTTCATTTTTTTGGAAAAAAATATTAATTTCTATTAGTGAATCTTTCCTTTTTTTTGAAAAATAATTAATTTTATTGGAGATTTTTTTACATCACTAATTTTTTTTAGAAAATCTTGGAAAATCTTGGGAAATAATGCAAAAACACATTAATTATGTTGGCAAATCCTTCCATTTAAAAAATAATAATTCTCATGGAAAAGTAGGGGCTCGAGGGTGGAAATGATCAATAGGTTTAAGGGGTAGACTCTATGATATTTAATTGCCACCATTTATTTAAAATATAATCTAACAATGTTTGTTGTATTCCACAAGGTAAAATCTACCTGTGATTTGTAATGCTTATGGGGCTTGAAATTACTTTTATTTTAGGCCCCATGAGCATTACAAATTATAGGTACATTTTACCTCACAAAATAAAATTAGGGTTGTTAGATTATATTTTAATTAATGGAGGCAACTAAAGATTGGAAATATGACCCTAAAGAAAATAATAATTATGATATACTATTGGCGAATTAATTTACATTTCTATTATAACTTATAAAATTTAGGCGAATCTCATCTAATCATGTATCAAATACTATGGAAAATTTTTGAGTTAAAAAGTTTAATAAAATAAATTCTTTGGCGATTTAAATAAGACTAAAATAAAATTTTGTAAAAAAATGTGGCGATTTAGGTCTTGCTACAACTTGAACTATTAGCCAAATTTGGATTCCAAAATTCCAACTATTAGCCAATTGGCAAATATTAGCCACTAAAAAAATCACTAACGGGGTGGAGTTGCAGGTGGGGGATATACAAAACTATCCAAATTCACCTAAGAGGTGAGTAACCAATTGGATTGCTACTTGTAAAGGGTTTTAAAATAGTATTTTGGTTGTAGATTTCATAACACCTAGTGTTTTCCAACTTGCAATTACACATAAACAATATGAATGTAATGAAAACACTTTGGTTACTTACATAGTAAGAACCCAATTGGTTGGTCACACCTCGGGTGAATTTGGATACTTTTATGCATCTCCCTTAATGAGAGGCACACCGCCCAAAACCCAAATAAATCACAATAATAGATACCAACACAAAAGATGCGAGACAAAAAAGTAACTCTTTCAATTATTTTCAGAAAATGAAATTATAGATTCAAAACTTACATGCTATAGCCTCGTGGGCTTGATTCATGACAATAAAATCAACTCTAAAAACAAATATATTATTTGAAGCCACAATCTAAACTAATGGATCCACACCCCTACAACCCCACACTTAACCCTTTTTATTTTACCCCAATATCCCACCCTAGAATGTTCTAGAAAGTTTAACTTTCCCTTTTGTTTTGGCGCCAAAAGTTCCACCATTTGATTTCTAGCCCAAGAATTTTTTTTAGTGAAATTCATTTTTTAGAGGGGAAACTTTGTGGGGCCATAACTTTTGATCGAGGCATCTAATTTTCTATTATTGCATATCGTTGGAAAGTTCTCAAAGAATTTTACAACATCAAATCCATTAGAGATCAGCTCATCGACTTTTTGACCTATTTCGGGGCCTCTAAATTCTTCACATCTGAAATTGAAGTTGCATTGGAGAAATTTCTCAGGATAGAAACTTTAATATCTCCCAAACTGTGTAGGGTATTGAGGTGGTTCTTTCGTGACTAAAAATGTTTTTTTTTTTATTCAAGGGGTAAACGCTTTTGACTGGAGCTATGAACCAGATACAACCATTCAACAATACCACCCCAATGGGGTTTGAACCTTGGTGGCAAGAACACCAATGCCACCAATAAACCATCACACCATGCCAATACCAGCGACTGAATTTTTTTTTTCAATTATGCTCCTTAGGGTAAATTTTCAAGTCCATACGATCCCATTTAGGTCGACTTACTAAAAATAATAAGTGACCGTTTTTCACTATTTTTGAATTTTGATTGTCTTACACCCCTTAAGTGCCATCATGGGACTCAAAAAAACTAAATAAAATAAGGAAAAAAATATTTTTTGGGTGATGCAAGATTGCCCTACACCACTAGATGCTCCTACATCAGACACCCAGGGTAATTTGAAAAGTGACCCTGTCACTTCTTAGGAGTTAGAGGGAAACCAAGATGGTTAACCTTAGCCTCAAACAACCACGATGAATCTTCAATAGGCCTTCCTCTCCATTTCACCAAGTACTCTGCATATTGCATGTTTCTTGTGCTTCTACCCACAAGACTATCCAAAATTTCTTCTATGTCATCATTTTCTAAAGTAGGTGCTGGAATATTCCATTGTGCTTCTATTATTTATTCTTCATTTCTCCCTTCATGATATTCTATTAAATCTGAAATGTTAAGCATAGGTGAAATATTAATTTCATCAGGCAACTCTACCTCATATGCATTTCCTAAATCATGCTTCTTCAGGATCTTGCATGGTCCAAACTTCTTCATCTTTAACTTGTTGTATGTGCCAACTAGAAACCTTTCCTTTCACAAATGAACCATGACTTCATCTCCTACCTGGAACTCCATATACCTCCTTTATTGATATGCCTTGGCCTTATATTATGAGTTATCTTATTGATATGTTTCTTCACTTCTTCATACAAATTCTTCAAGTGTTCATCAAAATTTTTAGCCTCAACACTTCTCTTCCTCCCCTTATCCATTTTTCTCAGTTCAAAAGCATTTCTTGGACTACTACCATATGCAATATGGAATGCTGATTTACCAATGCTCCTATTGATAGAATTGTTGTAAGTAAATTCCATTGTGGTATAATCAAATCCCATCCCTTAGGCCTATCTCCTACTAAGCATCTTAGCAAGTTACCCAAACTCCTATTCACCACCTTCATTTTTCCATCAGTCTATGGATGGTGTGAAAAACTAAACTTCAAATCTGTTTTCAACTTTTTCCATAATGTCCTCCAAAAATAACCAACAAATTTGGATCTCTATTTGAAACTATACTCTTCGGTAGTCCATGTAGTCTCACCACCTCTCTGAAAAACAACTCTGCAATATGAACATCATCACTAGTCTTATGACATGGAATGAAATGTGTCATCTTTGAAAATCTATCCACCACCACAAATATGGAATCATGCCCTCTTTATGTCCTTAGCAAGCTAAGAATGAAATCCATGCTAATATCCTCCCATGGCCTCTCAGGTATAGGTAATGGTTGATACAATCTAGTATTCTGACTTGTTCCTTTAACCATCTGACATACTCTACAACTTTGTACAAACTTCTTCACATCTTGATGTAACTATGACTAGTAATAATTCTCACTAACAAGAGCAATGGTCTTATCTCAACCGAAATGTCCAACGAATCCTCCACTATGCTTCTCCTTGATTATATTCTCTCTCATATAACTCTTTGAAATGCACAATTGGATTCCTCTAAACAACATCCCATCTTGGATTAAGAAATCCAACCATCTTGTCCTATGCAATGTAACAAGTTCCAAAAAAGCCTTCCAAACTTTTGCAAAGTCTGGATCTTTAGGATACAAACACTTGAGATCATTGAACCCAACAACCTCTATATTCATCTCTATCAATAAATTTTTTCTTCTACTTAAGGCATCTACAACTTTGTTTGACCTTTCACTCTTGTGCTTAAAAAAAAAGGTATAACTCTGAAAAAACTCAACCCATTTTAAGTGCCTTTGGTATAACTTTCCTTGACTAGGCTTGGTGATCAGTAAATAAAACAAATTCTTTTGGCAACAAATAGTGCCTCAATTTCTTCAAAGCCTAAACTATAGCATAAAACTCCTAATCATAGATATAATATTTCTTCTTAGTATCATTCAACTTCTCACTAAAATAGGCAACAAGCTTACATTCTTGACTCAAAATAGGTCCTATAGTAGTGCCACTAGCATCACAATCTACCTGAAAGACCTTATTGAAATATGGAAGTGCCAAAATAGGTTGCTTTGTGACTTTCTTCTTCAACATATCAAAAATATTTTCTGCTCCTCTAGTCCATTTAAAATCCTTTCTATCCCCTCCTATTGCTTCAGTTAGAGATGCACAAATAGTACTGAAATTCTTAATAAACATTTTTTAAAAACTTGCTAGACCATGAAATGATCTTACCTTTGTAACACTCCTTAGGGTAGGTCATTCAATGATAGCTCTCACCTTCTCTAGATCCATTTTAAAACCCTCTCCTAAGACAACAAATCCTAGATACACCAACTCTCTCTTCAAAAAACTACATTTCTTCAAATTAATCAAAATCTCCTCCTTTAGCTTCTTAAAAACTCTTTGGATATGCATCAAGTGCTCCTCTAATGTCTTACTAAAAATTAGAATATCATCCAAATAAACAATAACAAATTTTCCTAAAAATTCTTTCAATATCTCATTCATAAGCTGCATAAATGTGCTCAGTGCATTGGTTAGCTAAAAATGCATGACTAACCACTCGTACAAGCCCTCCTTGGTTTTGAAGGTTGTCTTCCATTCATCTCCTTCTCTAATCTAGATCTAGTGATATCCACTCTTCAAATCTATCTTTGTGAAGTACTTAGCTCCACTCAAACAATCCATAATATCATCCATCCTTGGCAAGGGAAATTTATACTTGATAGTAATCTCAAGTTGATAGCTCAAGAATTTGTATACATCCTCCATTCTCCATCCTTCTTTGGTGCTAGTACTACAGGTATTGCAAATGGACTCAAACTCTCTCGAATCAATCTCTTCCACAATAGCTCTTGCACTTGTTTGTTCAACTCTTCATTCTCTACTGGAGTCATTTGATGAGTTGCTTTATTCGACAAACTAGCTCTAAGAATCAAGTCCATCTGATGACTAATCTTTCTTACTAGAGGAAAACCTTCAGGTAGGTTATTAGAAACAATATCTTGAAACTCATTCAACATATATGAAACCTCTATAGGTACCTCATTAGTATCTTCTTTATCAACTCTAGGGATCAATGCAAAACACATATGCTCATGCCTCATACCTTCTAGGAACTTTCTTCCATCAACCAAACAAATTCTTGAATTTTTGCATAACTTTTCTTCTACCTCTTTCAAGGGCTTCAACTTATGATGAACTCCATCCTTTTTCAAAGAATAGGTTTTGGCATGTCCATCATGTATTGCTTGTTGATTTAACTATCACGGTCTTCCTAACAACATATGACAAACATCCATAGGCATAATATCACACAATACCTCATCATGGTAATTTACAATCTTGAACTTTTCCATGCATTATTCATTTACCAAAGCTTTATGGTCCTTCTACAACCAAGCAATCCAGTATGGATTCGAATACATTCTTCTCTCCAACCACAACGTACTAACCGTCTCTTCTGAAACAAGGTTATCAATACTACCTCCATCAATAATAAGATTGAAAACTTTACCTTCACACTTACATCTAGTGCAAAATAAATTCTTCCTTTGAGTTGGTTCCTTCTCATTCAACAAGGCTCTTCTAGTAACAAGAACCTCTCTTTCTACATCCTCAAAATGTGAAGACTCAACATCTTCATCTACATGTTCAACTTGTGCATTATCCTCAAGTCTTCTATTTGTCCTTCCTTAATGTTGAGGAAACTCATAGGCTCTATGTCCTTCTTCTCTGCACTAGAAACAAGTTCCACGAAAGCCTCCTCTTCTTAGTCCTCGTCCAAATCTTCCTCTTCCTCTTTGGTCTTCATTATTTTGATCACAAGGATGGTAGGTGTTATCTCCTTTTTGGTTCTAGCTACTATTGGATCCTTCACCCTTCTTTTGATCTTCATTTCTACCTCCATATGACCATCCACTAGTATTTCCACCATGACCCCCACCTCTTTGCTTACTTTCAAATCTTTTATTCAACTTTTCTTATACCTTCAAAGCAAACTGATATGCATCTTCAATGGTAGACATTCTTACTAGACCCAACTCTTCTTGAATACTTAGCTTCAACCCATTTATGCAATGGGAAACTTTCTCCTTATTGGCCTCAAAATGTCTTGTTCTAATCAAGGCATGGTATAATTCTTCTATATACTCCTTGACGGATTTTCCCACTTGTTTCAACCCTTGCATCTTTTTCAACAAATCCAACTCTTAATCCACTGGAATGAACCATCTTTTTAATTTTTCCACCATACAATCCCACCTTGTTATTTTCTCTTCTCCTCTTCAATTTCTTTCTAGTTGTACCTCTTTCCACCAAATATTCACATGACCCTTTAGCTTTATCTTTGCAAATTTGACCCTCTCAGGATCTTCCACCTCCTCATACTCAAAGTACTCTTCCATATCATTGATCCAATCATTCAACTCTTCTAGGTTAAGATTTCCAAAAAATGTAGAAAAATCAATCTTTGGCCTTTTCCCAATCTTAGAGATGGCCTTAAACAATTTGACTTGCTCTGGATCTTCTGCTTCTTGTTCTTCTTTGAACTATTCCTCATTTTCAACTTCATCTTCACTTTCATCTCCTCATCTTGGCTCAAACCCTTGACACAACTCCTCTTGCAATGCTTGAACTTGTCACTACAGGGCTTTAAAACCCTCTTCTTGTATAATAACATTCCTTCCACCACCACAGTTTCTTCGTGGAGGCATTTTGATCACTTTTCTGAGAAACCCACAACCACAAGTCCTAGTGCAAACTGCTTCACGTTCAACGATCTATTTACACACTCAAGAAAACCTACTCTGATACCACTTGATGAGGGTCACACTGCCTGAAACCCACATAAATCACAACAATAGATACCAACATAGAAGATGCAAGACAAAAAAATAACTCACTTTCAATTATTTTCAGAAAATGAAATTACAGATTCAAAACTTACATGCTATAGCCTCATGGACTTGATTCATTACAACAAAATCAACTTTGAAAACAAAATATATTATTCGGAGCCACAATCTGCACTAACGGAGCCACATCCCTACAACCCCCAACTTAACCCTTTTTATTTTTCCCCAATAACCGCCCTAGAATGTTCTAGAAAGTTCAACTTTCCCTTTTGTTTTGGTGCCAAAAGTCTCGCCATTTGATTTCTAGTCTAGAAAGAAATTTTAATGAAATTCACTTTTTAGGAGGGCAACTTCACGGGGCCATAACTTTTGATCTAGTTGGCTGATTTGCTATTATTGCATATCATTGGAAATATTTCGAAGAGATATATAATGCCAAACCCATCAAAGATTAGTTCGTTGACTTTTTGACCTATTTTGGGGCCTCTAAATTCTTCATATCTAAATTTGAAGCTACATTGGAGAAATTTATCAAGACAAAAACTTTAATATCTCCCAAGCCATGCAGGGTATTGAGGCAATTCTTTCGCGACCGGAATTTTTTTTCAGTTATGGTCCTTGGGGTAAATTTCTAAGTCTATACAAGCCTATTTAGGTCAACTTACTAAAAATAGTAAGTGACCATTTTTTGCTATTTTTGATTTCTAACTATCTTACACCCCTTAAGTGTCATTATGGGACTCAAAACAACTAAAGAAAATAAGGAAAAAAACATTTTTTGGGTGATGCAAGATTGCCCTACACCACTAGATGCTCCTGCATCACCCCACCTACAATTATATTGATAGTATGAATGTCTTGGAAGCCTTTTTTTTTGTAGATAATAAGAATGTAATGAAGTTCGCGTTGAAAATATATAACAACTCTTAGTTACAGTATAAGTTGTATTTCAATTTCTTCATATGATTGAAACAAAAAAAGCACACAATAATAGTAGATTGGATAACACAATGTGGGTTGTCAGTTGTTTCATTATGCATGTTTAAATTTAAAGAGTTGAGAGCACAAGGAGGAGTTGCAGGTGGGGGACACATAAAACTAACCAAATTGAGCGGAGGGGTGACTAACCAATTGGGTTGTTATGTGTAGAGAGTTTTACAACACTATGTGGATTGTAGTTTTCTTAACACCCAGTGTTTTCCAATTGCATTACATTCTTGCTATCTACAAAGCAAAAGGTTCTCAAGACAATCACAAAACATACCAAATTGAGGTGAGGGGTGACTAACCAATTGGCTTGTTATTTGTAAAGGGTTTTAGAATAGTATGTGGGTTGTAGGTTTTATAACACCTAGTGTTTTCCAACTTGGGATTTTACAAAATAGTATGAATGTTGTGAAAATATTTTTTTATTTAGATAGTACGAAAGTAATGAAAGGCACCTTCAAAATTTACCACAACTATTAGTTACAGTAAAAATTGCAATTCAATATCTTCATGTGATTGAAAAATAAATGCACAAAATAATTGCAAGTTGGAAAACACAGTGGGTTGTGAGTTATTTCATTTTGTAGGTGGGGGAACATAATTGAAACCAAATCAAACTGAGGGGTGACTAACCAATTGGGTTGTTACATGTATAGGGTTTTACAACACTATGTGGGTTGTAGGTTTCATAACACCACCTCTTTTCCAACCCACAATTTTTTTGACAATATGAATGTATTGAAAACCTTTTTCTATTTAGATAGGAAGAATGTAATGAAAGGAACCTTCAAAATTTATCACAAGTCTTAGGTAGACTAAAAATTACGTTTCAAATTCCTCTTACAATTGAAAAATATATGCTTGCTTACAATAGATGATGCAATAAATTTTGGAACTTTAACTGTCTGTAACACTTGCAACTTTTTTACATTTTATAGCCAATTAAGGATGTGTACTTTAAAATGGAAAGTGCTTCATACAGTGACGAATGTGTGGACATTGAAAAAGTAACCCTTCTACCTTTTCTATCTCGATTGGGTCCTCCTTGTAATTTTAGGTTACTTGTGCCTTGATTTAGTGTTGTAATGTTGATAACACATTCACATTAGGTCTTGGGCCCTTGTGAACTAAAAGAACTCAAGTGGTACCTTACTTAGGTGTTGTAAAGTGTTGTAACACACTTTCACACTTTTCTAGGGTCTTGTTAATGTATTTCATCTAAATACCCTCTTTTTATCATTTACCAAGCCTTATTTCAAAGTGTTGTAACAAACTTTCATGCTTTTCTAGGATTGCCATTAATAATTTGACCTTTCTTATGCTTTAATTGGCCCCATTTTACACTTACATGCCTTAAGTGTATTTTTGAAAATAATCCTGATAAACATCATTTAATACATCTCATTTCTAAAACCCACTTGAAATGCCTAAGTGGGACCCATTCGCCATTAGGGGTGAATGAGTCCCCTTTGGCACAAAAATCAAAATAATTTCAAATTTTTGGTGGGTTTTTATTTTCTAAGATCTAAGGTCAGTCTGTGATGTGGTATTTTCAAGAATTATTGCATAATCAAGTATAAATATAAGGTTCTTTCACTCATTTCACCCCTCCTAATCTCTCAATCAATTCAACAAGCAATAAAGTGATCTAGCATTCAAGCATTTTGTTTACAAGAGCATTCGAGCACTTGGAGCCATTACTTGCATGTATTCAAAATTATACTTCAAGGGTTTGGTGAGTTGTAGCATTGCATGTTGTTCATTCATCATTCTCTTTTCATATTTTATTTCATTTTCAAGGGTTTAATTACCAAACCATGGTTTGACCAAGGCAAACCCCTATTCACTAACCTTCAAAAAAATTTCCCTCTCTTTGCATGTGTTTTGCAAGTCTAAATTGTAGATTTTTCAAAGAGAAAGAGTGGAAAAGTTGTCAACAAATTTTCAAAGTCATTCAAAGTTGTCAAAACCCTAGGAGAAGCTTGGAGAACACCTACAGGCTAAATTCTGTAGTTTGGATTTAGAAACCTGTCAGGAGCAGAAGTGCAGACTGGGAGCTACAGATTCCACTTTTGGATTTCTCAAAATTTGAAAGTGGATTGATATGAAATTAGTGGTGTATGATTCCCACTACCAGGCCCAAACATATATTTTTGCAGTTTTGAGTACCCAGTTGTCTGAAACTTGTTCTCGTAGAATCTTCCTGAAACATGAGTGAGTTGCTTATTTTGGCATATGAATCCCAGTGGGAATCAACACTGAATTCTTTAGGATTCCATAGCTCCTTTCTATCACTTTCTAGTCTCCAGGTGCACACTTTCAATTTCATAAGTTTTTGTTACAATTTATTTGCATTTCTAGGTCATTTTGCATATCACAACATGTTTTCAAACATTTTGCATTTTCTTAGTTTTGCATTAATATTCAATATCTTTTATCAATTTACAGCCTTAAGGACAATCCCCTTATACATATTTCAATCTCTTTTGCATTGGAATCTCAAGGGTTTGTTCTTGAGTGTGAACATTATGAAATTGGATCCCTCTTCCTACATTCCCCTTTTGGTGTGAACAAGGAAGTTGTGCATTCCATTTCCATTGTCCACATTTTGGTGAACCCAACTTTTGAACATCGTAATTTTTCTTTGGAGTGCATTTACATCCTAGGAATAGCTTACATTAACATTTCATTGCCTTTTGCATTGTTTAATTTGCATTCTAGGGTTTCCAAATTTGCATTAAGGAAAAGCTCATATAGCTTGCATTTTTTCATTACATCTCATTAAAAATTTCTAAAATTCTACATTTCCATATCATATTTGCATCAGAAAACATAAAAAGTATAAAATCAATTTTAAAAATTATGAAAAATTTCAAAAAAAATCACTACCTAGACTCATTTGCCACCTTGGGTGAATTAGTCCCTTTGCACATTTTGCACTGCAATTTCTATCATTTCCAGTTCATTCTCTAAATTTCTATTTTTTGTTGTTACCTTTTTGTTCTTGTTTCCAATTTTTTTTTTTGATTCAATCTCTTGCATTTAGTTTACTTGCATTCATTTGCATCATGGATATGTGTTTTAATAAGATTTGGATGTCATCAAAATCCTTAGTCGATATGTCAAGGTGTGCCTTTGGAACTAATCCTAATGACATTGAACTTCCTCATGCTCCTTCAACTCCTCATGCATTTCCTCCTCGTGATGTTGACATCATTGGAGAAGATGATGATAGCACCTATAATTTCCTAAATGATTGCCTTGACAACCTTGAAGCTAATGCATCCTTTTATCTGTCCATGAACAAACAAGACCTTCCTCTGATACCACCTCTTGAGATGTTTGGTTACTTACATCCTGAAACAAAAATAGAACCTAATTTCCCTACACAAGGTGAACCTAGTTCTTCTAAACAAACAAACACTCCAATCAACCTTGAAGAAACATATGGCAAAGGCTTCACAATTTGAGCAAACAAGGATGTGACACAACAATTGAACATGGAATTCATCAACTCTTAGAGAAAAATTCAAAAGATGAAAACACAATGGGGTTAGGATATCACGATCCCTCTCATAACAAAAATCCTCCTATAGAATATCTGAGGCTTCATGATGATGGCACGGTGATCTTTGATTCCCCTCCCAATCTTAATGTCCTCCTTACTAGAGAGAAACCCTTGCTTAAAAAAAATGACAAGGATGAGAGGATCACTTTGGGTCCTCCTCCTTCAATTAGAGAAAAGGGTGAATCTAGTAAACGCAAGAGGCCTTACAAGTTACAAAAACTAAAGTTTCCTCTTCGTCCACCACCTGAAAGTGAAAGTAAATTACAAATACTTTTAAATAAAGGACTCACACTATTACCACCTATGAATAGGTTGGTGATATATCCTAAATATGCCAAAGTTCCACATTGTGCATATCATCGTGTTCTTGGACATAGTAGTGATGAGTGTTGTACATTGAAAGAAATACTGAGCAAGTATCATTTCGATGGTGATAATTGCTTCTAGTGAACCCATAAAACACTCTCCAACTCCTTTTCATGTCATAGTTGTAGAACATTCCCTTCTCACCATTACATGACCTTTCCCATCACCCACCTCGACTCATTCTTGCCTTGCACCCAGTGGGGGAAAGAAGTTGATATCCTTGTCCTAGTAATGCATTTGTTTTTGTCCCTTCACTATGTTATTTACCTTTTGCTTGTATCGATTGAGATTGGGAGGTGGATGACTTGCTCGACAATTGAATGGAATTTTCCTTACTGGTCTTTTACACTTCTATTCTCTTTCTTTTTCTTTTGTGTGATTGCATGTGCGTAATGTGATCCCCTATGATGTTTTGTTTGATGTTCTCTCTCTTTGTTACATTCTTCTATTTGTACCTCCATTCTTCTTTATGTTGTGCATCACTTTCACCTTTTTATTTTTATCTTTTTCTTTTTGGCTTGTGTTTTCCTTTTGGGGATGACACAAGGCATTGAGACATTCAGGTCTCTTTCATGTTGACCCAAAAGGCCTTTTTCTTTTCTTTTACCTTTTTTTGCTAGTCTTTTTCTTTTCCTTTTGGGGATGATGCAAGGCAT